>CAUYQG010100786.1:0-21186 GCA_963574415.1 Tarsius wallacei | reverse complement strand
AGACAACTAACAGCAGCAACAACAACAAATTATATAAGAACCTCATGACAGGGATAAAATCTCACATCTCAATAATTAGCCTGAATGTAAATGGACTAAATGCACCACTGAAAAGACATAGAATGGTAAAATGGATAAAATATCATGAGGCAGCAATATATTATCTCTTAGAGACTCATCTCACCAGAAAGGAAACTCACAGACTCAAAGTCAGAGGATGGGAAACAAAATTTCAGGCAAACAGAACACAAAAGAAAGCAGAAGTTGCAATCTTAACATCAGACAAAATACCCTTTAAGCTAAAAAAGATTATGTCTTCTGTTTCCTCAGGTTAAAGTCACAGAAGTGAAGAATATTGAGTCCAAGGATATGAATCTGTCTCTGATTTCTGACATATATCGACAAATTTTATTTCAGAAAATTTGCAAACAAAATATATATAATCCAAAAGTAAATTAAGATATATTCAGGTTACCAACTTTTGACAGCTTTGAATAGAATGTGTGTGCTATCTTTATTAATTTGATAGAAAAAATAGAATAACATGGTATTAATTTCTTTAGAATTACTAGTACTAATAATTTATTATACTATTTATTCTGTTTAATCTTCTTTTAAAATATTGTGTTTATATATTTTTTTCTCCAGTGGAGCTATAAATTCCTTGAGGTTAGGGGTTACATAAATTCTTTTTATATTTTTACCTTTGTCTCTGACACACTGCCATTAAGATTACACTAATTACAATCATCCCTCTAAATGAATTTTGTAGATAAAGTTGGTCATAAATAATTAACTGTAGAAAATAAGAAGGAATTTCTGAAAGCCTCCAATATCTTGGAATAATATTTCTGTGGACATTATATCATTTTTTTTGACAAAGATCCTTTGATTTTTAAACTTTAAAATCAGGATAACAATTGTAATGCTAGCTACAATAAAGAATAGCTGTGTAAAGCACACTAGATAATATGAGTGAAAAAACAAAAGAGAAAAAGTCATTTTATGATAGGAATTTAATTATTGTATTCAAAAGGTAGTGTTAACAATTGATCATATCCATAATTAAAAAGTTGTATGGAGACATTATTTCTAATTTCAGTTTCTTCATCTGTCCTCTTTTATACTTTCACAAACTCTAGAATTCATCATCTTTGTTCCTATGTCTAATAACAATCTTCATAAAAAGGAAAAAATTGCAACTGTTTTTATGTTCATGTTTGTATTTTTTTAGTCTCATTCTAGGCAAAATTCGGTGTATTTCCAATAACAAATTCAAAATAATGGAAGCATATTAAGGAACAAAACCCAAAGAAACATATAATTTGAGAAATAAAAAGAAGTCAAAGATGTATACAGAAATGTACACCAGAAGTGTGTACATAATTTTTAAAACTGGGTTACTTTGAGCTTGAACCTGAATTGAAAGCCTTGTAATGTACTACAAAAAAAAGGAGCAAACCTGACAAGTTGCAAAATTTAAAATCCAGGAAGCAAAAGTTGCTCAGGAAAAATAATTGTTTCTCCCTTCTCTACCCACCCCCACTTCCACGACAGCATTTGGGTCTCAGAGAAATTTTTACTGAGGATCCTGACGCAAAACAGTATGTGAAGTTGTCAACAATATCCCTCACATCAAATTTTCTGAAAATTAGCAATTTTCATAAGGTCACTCAATTTAACCTGAGCGTATGAGGCTAAGAATCTAGTCCAAGTACCCAGATTTCAGATTGGTTTACCCTCGGAGTAAAATTCAAATGGTGTAAACTAGTTTTAGACATGTTTTCACTGGGGAAAAAAATCATCTGGAATTCTACTCTTCAAAGTTCGATTTAGTAGATCTGGGTAAGCACCAGGAATTTGTGGGGGCTTTTTAAATTTTTATTTTAAAGGTGTGGGGTACACTTCAGGGTTAGGTATACAAACGTTGATTATCCAGGTACTCTTGTTGATGAGATGTGTCCCTCCCTCCCCTGGCAGTTTGCCTCAACTGCCATTCCCGCCCCTCCTCCCCTGGCAGTTTCCCACTACTGTCAATGCCTTTCTTATAATATTATGATAATTGTTCAGCATCTGCTTATGAGTGAGAACAAGTGGGACTCTGTTCTTTCTTTCTGTGGTAAATCACTGAGTATTACAGACTCTAAATCCATCCAAGTTGCTGCAAAATTCATTTTGTCATTCTTTATGGCTATGTAATATTCCATCATGTATATGTACCTCATTTTTAAATTCAGTCTACTTCTGATGGGCAGTATGGTTGGCTCCATGTTTTTGCTATTGTGAATAGTGCTGTAATAAACATGCATGCACAGGTATCTTATTGGTAAAATAATTTGAGTACCTTCAGGTATATTCCCAGGAGGGGGATTGCTGGGTTGTATGGGAGGTCAATTTTTAGATCTTTTAGTAATTGCCATACTGTTTTCCACAGAGGTTGTACTAGTTTACACTCCCACCAACAGTGTAGTAATGTTCCCTTTTCCCCACATCCTCTCCAGCATTTATTGTTTTTCAAGTTATTGGTGACGGCCATCCTAACTGGAGTTAGGTGGTCTCTCAGTGTATTTGCATTTCTTTGATTATTAGTAAGACTGAGCATTTTTTCATGTATCTGTTGGCAGCCAGTATGTCTTCTTTTTAGAAATGTCTATTCTTATCTTTTGCCCACTTTTTAATAGGGCTGCTTGTTTTTTTCTTTTTGGCTTGTAGATTCTGGATGTTAGGCCTTTGTCAGATACACAGGTAGAATTTGTGGTTTTTAACATCTCTCTGGAGAAGGTACCTTACCAGCTGAGAGCCACAGCTTTAGGAAAATGAATGGATTGTCTATCTTTTTTTTAAAAAATCCCTGGAAAATACTATCTTACAAAATTCTTGCTATTTATTAGTCCAATGTCTTCTGCAACTAACTCCAAAACTTTTAAGAGAGCTCTTTAGAATCACAAGGAACATACAAGGTAAATAAATATGTAGAAAACATGAGCGAATCAAATTTTAAAAGGTGGTAGAATAGACAGGAAAATATTGTCTTGGAAAAAGTTATTTCTTTGGACTTCTGTTATTTAACTCAATGTTGTAGATGATAAAAGGAGGTCAAACCTTCCAGGTATTCAAATAAAAGTTAGCTTCATGAAAAAAAAAATTCTGACTAGGTACTTGAACACTCTTTTGGTATTTGGGAGAGAAGGAGAACAAAGGGTTCACTCTGAGCAGAAGTCCCCTCCTTGGGGCAGCCGAAGACTTGTCCAGAAAAAAGCACTTATCTAAAATGGTGGTCTTGTGGGTCCTCAGTATCTTCCCTAAAAGACAGGACAGAGACCATTTATGGCTCTTTGGCATCCAGCACAGTATTTAATCCTCAGTTCTCATTCCACCTCAGCGGTCATTTATCTGCAAAATTCTGGTGGAACTGACTTGGAGCCTCGGCAGAATATAGAGGCTCTACTTTTTCTCCAAGAATTTCTTGGGCTATCTTTTCTTCTCTCTCCCTTTTATGCAGTTTTTCTCCAGTCATCCCAAGTCTAAAAAGGTGAGCAGAACCCTAGTGGCAGAAGGAAAGAAAATATTAGAGAAAAATGGAGATGTTGCCTGACATTGGAAAAGTCCTTTTATTTCTCCGTATGTTCTTTTTCAATGATCTATAAATCCTGAACTCTGGCAATCTGTAATATTTAAAATATTAAATTTTATATATGGGGGGAGAGAGAGAGAGAGAGAGAGAATGTTTTGTAACTAAACTTTTCACTTGCTCATGAGTTAACTTTAAAATTTCTATGAGTTCATAAAGTGATAAAATTTCTAGTTGGGCATATATTTCCCCATAACAATTTAATAGGCCAAGACTAGAATGAATTTTGTAGCTTATTTTCATATCTTAATCCTATATTATTTTCCAAATCATTAGTAAACATCATCTCATCATTTCCAAAAGTAATTCTTCTCTTTCCACCTTTTTTATATATCTTTTTTTTCTATGTTTAATTACATGTGCAGATGTGGGAATAACAGCTCCGGTGATAAATATATGACGAACTCTATCCACTGGCAAGTAATGATATTTCTTTTCAAGTGATGACAAATAAAGAGGAAGTTAAATGTGCACAGATAGTGTATCAAAATAATGGAATGCTTTCTAATACCCATTTCTTATTTGTGCATGATGATTTAACAAATGCAAAATCCTGGCTTCAGGCTCCAACATATTCACAAAAGATACTTGCTTAAAAATGCTGCAGCAGTTCACCAGGGTTGTGATAGGTGTCTGGTTGAACCTACACAGGTTCATACATTTCATAGGAGCTAATATATCTAGGTCCACGCTTGAGCCAGAACTGTGAAGGGTAGTTCTCTTCCCTTGCTCATTCTCCTTGGACCCCAAATATTTACATGCTGTCTTATCTCCAGAGAGACCATGGTCCCATCAACTGTTGGGTATTTGGGTCTTCACGCTCACCTCTCACCATTTTCCCTCTGCTAAATTCTGCCTTAAGATACCCTTATCCTATTTCTAAGCCTCCTTCTAAAACATGATATTGATAAAAATGACGAACTTCATGCAAAAAGGAGCTTCAAATATATCCATTAAGTTCTTCAAATTATGTGCACTCTCATTGAGTCAGTATATATAAAGGCCTCCTACAAGATTTGTTTTTAACATTTAAATTA
This sequence comes from Tarsius wallacei, assembly GCA_963574415.1. Classification (NCBI taxonomy): domain Eukaryota; kingdom Metazoa; phylum Chordata; class Mammalia; order Primates; family Tarsiidae; genus Tarsius; species Tarsius wallacei. The sequence continues at coordinate 16,518 of CAUYQG010100786.1, read as the reverse complement.
GGGCATATGTTTCTGTCTGGCTACAGTCCACATAAAAGCACTGAGTGATATGTCCGGTGTCTGCATATCAGGGGGGAGAGGAATTTTGGAAAACAGAAAGATGATCGCAAAAGACCAGAAACAATATCACAGCAGAGCCTACATTTCCACCACATCAGAAGGGGAGCTTGACCACAAGGAACATTTGACGTAACAGCCATATAGATAAAATGCTTTCAAAAAGTTTCATCTAACTGCAATGTACTGCGTTTATACCATTATTGAAATTTGTGAAATGTGTTTTTTCTCTCCCTAAATGCATCTTAATAATACATTACAGGTCTATTTTTGGTCTCGGTTGTCCTTCCCAATAGACCATCTGTTAGAAAGACAGTGTAGGAAGTGCACGTTTGCAGACTGTATTTGAGTAGCTTTGCCTCAGACAAGGCAAGTGACCTTGAGCCACTTAGTTTTCTGGTGGATTTTCTACTTTGCAGTACAACTCGAAAAATGACTGTAAGGATTGGTGTCAGAGGGGAAAAAGACTGGTAGTCAAAACAGCTTTGTGGAAAAGTAGTAGATTAAAAGAGGATGTGAGGGAAAGTCCCATCAGGAAAAAAAAATGGAACCAAAAGGAAGAAAGCCCAAGTGCATCTTTGAATGCAAGAGGCAACAACGGCAAGATGGGTGTGGACGATGCAAGTTTTTGTAGGAACACCATACAACAATTCGATTCATTAAAATTATTTTGCTCTGAATGTTTCAGGTGTTTTATGCTGAGTATTACATTCAAGTGAGAAAAAAATTATAGAGCGATCTAATTAGTTATAATGAGCGCAATCGTGTCAATGGAGCCATTGAAGTATAGATGGAAGGTTACAGAAGGAAAGAAAGGGAGCAATTTATTTCGCTGGGAGACAGTTTTAGGTGGGCTAGAAAATGTCAGAAAGGATCCATAAAGAAGTGGGTATGTCAAGGAATGGTAAGTGAGATTTCGATAGATAAAAACGTGAAGGCAGTGACAAGACATCCAAAAAAAAAGAAGAAGAAAGAAAAAGAAAAGAGGGATGCCACTAGCATCTGTGGATAGAGACTAGAGATGCCACTAAACTTTCTACTGTGCATAGGACAGTCTCACAGAAACAAGAAATTATCCAGAACAAAAAAATGCTGAGGTTTAAATAGCTTTGCTGTAGATTATGGCTTCTAAACTAAGGGTACCACTAGTATGTTCTGAATGAAAGACTTTTAAAGATTATTCTGGTCACTGTGGGGTAAACTGAGTGAAGATGACAGACTAAGAGAAGACAAATAGAAACAACAGAGTAGTTTAAGTGATAGGGAATAGTGGTTTGAACTTTGACAATGACAATGAAGATAGAGAAAAGTGGATACACTCAGGATATGTCCTGAAGTCTATAAACAATGTTTGGCAATAACTTTGAAGAGGGGAATGAGGAAAGGGTGTGTGGATTTGTAAAGCAACTAAGTGAATGGAGAAAATGGGAGGAGTTTGGAGACATACAAGGGAATGAAAATTAATTCACTTGGAGTATTTTAAGTTTGAAATTCCTTTTAGATAAATGAGATAGAGATTTCAAGTGCCAGCTGTATGAGTCAGGAGTTCAGGAAAGAGGTGCGGGATGGAGATACAAATTGGAGTGACATAGACAAAGATAATATTTAAAGGTATGAAAATGAGTGATATCACCCAAGAAAGTGCGAAGCATGAGAAGAGGCCCCAAATTTTAGCCATACAAAAATACTAATATTAGGCATCAGAACAGATAACAGACAAAGGAGACAGAAGAATTACTGCTGGAGGAGATGGTGGAAATACAGGAGACGGTAACTTTATAGAGGCCAAGAGTAGTTACCATTCCAAGGAAGAAGTGGCCAGCTATTCCAAATGCTACTGAAAGCTAAGAAATACTAGGGCTGAGAAGAGTCTATTGAATCTGGAGAGGTAGAGGTAATTGACTGTAGATAGATAGATAGATAGATAGATACATAGATAGATAGATAGACAGACATATAGATATAGATAAATAGATGATAGATATATATCTAGATATCGATAGATAGATGATAGATAGATATATAAATAGAGATAGAGATCAGAGTGGGTTGAAGAGTGAGTAGAAGACGTCAGTGTTGAATATTACTTGAGCCCTGTGATCCTAGTAAACTTCAAAAGTGAAGAAATCCTCCCATCCTTTGTGTTCCAGAAAGTGACTTCCTGCAAAGAACCACCTTTTTCATACAAGAAAGACCAACACAGTTTGATAAGTGTTTCCTTTTCCTGTTTGTCTATATTTGCCTTTGTTGCCTGTGCTTTTGAGTATGTATCCCAAAATCATTGTCCAGACCAATGTCATGGAGTTTTCTCCCTACGTCTTCTTCAAGCAACTGCACAGCAAAGGGAAAAATCAAGAGTGGAGAGACAACTACAGAAGGGGAGAACATATTCATGATCTGTACATCTGTTAAGGGGTTAATATCTAAAATATTTAAGGAACTCAAGCAGCCCAAAAGAGAGAAAATGAATAAATCAATTTAAAAATGAACAAAATAAACAGACATTTCTCAAAAGAAGACATACAAATGGCCAACAGGAATATGGATAAAAGTTCAACATTGCTAATTAGTATGAAAATGCAAATCAAAACCATAATGAGATATCCTCTCACACCTGCTAGAATGACTATTATCAAAAAGACAAAAAATAAGCGTTGGACAGGATGTGAAGAAAAGTGAACACTTACGCACTGTTGCAGAGAATATAAATTAGTACAGACATTATGGAAATCAGCCTGGAGGTTCCTCAAAATATTAAAAATAGAGATAGATACCATGTGAGCCTGAAATTTCACTACTGAGAACATATGCAAAGGATATGTATGTCCAAGAGATATCTGCACTCCCATGTTCACTGCAACACTATTCACAATATCCAACATAAGAGATCAACCTAAACATCCATCAATGGATGGATGGATAAAGAAAATGTGGTGTGTACATACAACAAAATACTATTTAGCCATAAAAGGAATGAAGTCCTGTCATTTACGACAACATAGGTGAAACTGGAGGATATTATGTCAAATGAAATAAACAAGGCAAAAAAGATAAATACCCCATGATCTCACTCATTTGTATATAAGAAAGTTGATCTCTTAGAAGTGGAGAATACAACAGTGACTACCAGAAGCTGGGGTGGTTCGGGAGGAAGGGGGAGATGAGAGGATATTGGTCAAAAGATATATAGTTATAGTTAGACATGAGGAATAATTTCAAAAGGTCTCTTGTACATTTTGGTGACATTACATGGCCATATAATGTACTGTACATGACAATTACATTGACATTGACATTGCACAACAGTATAATGTATTTGATGAAAAATAGAGTGGACGCTAAGTATTTTTACCACAAAATTTTATAACTATGTAAGGTAACACATGTGTTAATTAGCTGGATTAACCCTTCAATAATGTGTGTGTGTGTATTTCAAAACATCATGCTATATGTCATAAATATATAATATTTTATCTGTCAATTTTTTTAATTTTAAAAATTAATTTAAAAATTTTAAAACCCTATTGTTTTAAATACAGTGTGCAAACCCTTACTGCGTACTGCTGTGAATAAATCAACTATAATGATATTAAGTAATTATTATTAATTTAGTTCTGCATGATATGTGGAATATTACTCTTTATAGATACATACTGTAGAATTAGCTGGTGAAATGACATCGTAATCTAAAATGTGTTGAAAACAAATCCCAGTAATCCTTCCCAAGGGGTAAGATAATATAGTCTCCCCATATCCAAGAGGGATGTGTTTCAAGACCCCCACGTGGATACCTGAAACCACAGATAGCACTGAACCCTCTTTAGAGAGACATCCCGTGATATACTTGAGGGATTCATTTCAGAAACCCCAGTATACAAAAATCTGTGCATACTCAAGTATTGCAGCGGTCCCTGCTACACCTACCTATAAGAAAAGTCAGCCTTCCACATGCTCAGGCTTTGAATCTGGGAATACTGTATTTTCAACCCACGTTTTGTTTTTGTTTTTGTTTTTAATCTGCTTATAAGTGGAGGACCCACACAGCTCAAACACGTGTTATTCAAGGGTCAACTATACTATGTTTTCCTTATCTGATAGATGGTGATAAAGTAACTCACAGGCAGAGAGAACAGACAGTATGGGATACACAGGACAACGGGATGATCCATGTCCTGGGGGAGACAGAGCAGGATGTCAAGAGACTTCATCATGCTACTCAGAATGACACACAATTTAAAATGTATACATTGTTCTTTTTTTTCTTTCTTTTCTTTTTATTTTAAAGATGTGGGGTACAATTCAGGGTTAGGTATACAAATGTTCATTATGCACATAGTCTTGTTCATGAGGTGGGACCCCCTCCTTCCCCAGGCAGATTCCCACTACTGCCAATATGGTACATATACACGATGGAATATTAGGCAGCCATAAAGAACAAAATCATGAACTTCACAGCAACCTGAATGGACTTAGAGTCTATAATACCATGTGATCCTTCACAGAAACAAAGAAGAGTACCATATGTTCTCACTCATAAACGGACCTTGAACTATTATCGTAATACTATAAGAAAAGCATTGGCAGTAGCGGGAAACTGCCAGGAGAGGAGCGGGGAAGCAGGATGGGCATTTTTGGAACTTTTCATTTAACATTTTTGGACCGAGAGCACACAGGAAACAAACAGCGGAAAAGCAAAGCCTTGGATGAGGGGGGTTACTGTATAGGAAAAAAAATCTGGCAAAGGCTGAATCACTGAAGCTGGGTGATGGATATATCACTATTTTTGTGTACTGTGTATGTTTGAAACTGTTCACAATGAATTGTTTTAAAATAAAATAAAAGACTCACAGATGTCTCCCTTGTTTATCTATTGATGAAGCCAGACAAAGCTCCTCTAAATTCTCATTCTTTGCCTCATAAATAATTAGCTGAAAACTTGCTTATCTTCATGCATCCATCAGAACAAAACACATCAACCACATTTTGGCTGAGATTCTCTCCTTCCCCTGGCTCTCTGGCCTTTGGTCCAACCTCGGCCTGGGCCAACATACAGCCCCTCCTTAAGAGCCACTCTGGAAAAACAGGCCGGCCTCAGGATTATCTTACCAAGCTACCCTTTCATCCCATTTCCCCGTACCTGGTTCATCCAAACCTTGTTTACTCCTCTCTATAAAAGAAAAATTATTTTTGCCTAGTTCTTGAGATGCTTGAGGGCCTTATGACCACAGATTCTCCCTATTACAATAATTTCTCTAGCCCTGTTGCAGTAATGTTTCCGAATAAAGTCGCTTCTTACTTAGCTTAGATTTGTTTCTTATTTGATAACATGAGAAAATACAGAGGTCATTTAGATAACTCCCTCACCCCTCCCCCCTTTTGTGTGTGTGTGTGAAGCAGCATTTGAATGAAGATGCAATCTTGGAAGAATCTGGGTTGAAGAAGTGCTAAATTGAGCAGAAAACCAGCAGGGAGGCAGAGGCACTGCATAGATTGGAGGAAACAAGAGAAGCCCGTTCCCATGACTGCACACTTCTTTGGGGGTTGGTGAGCAGAGGCAAGAGTGGTTTGTGGAACAGATGTGGGCTAAGACTTTGGTTCTGTCTGGCTGCTATAACTCAGCAGCACTGGAAAAGAATGATGGTATCTTACAGAACGCCAACCCGGAGTTTGCCCAATCATAGTAGCCAGGAAGAGCAGGAAAGGGGCCACTACACCAGGCTGAAACTGTCCTTGGCTCAGTGACATCTGGAAATCTAGCCAGAGAGAAGACCAGGGGTAGAGGATTAGCCCAGAGAGAGGCAGCCTCACCAGACACAGGCAAGACACAGTGTGGAGAACAAATCCCTACTGGAATGGCCATACCATGGGGCTTCTGTTTTTGACATTAAAGAATTCAAGCCATTTGGTGACCAGTAGAAAAAACTAATGAAAGCATATATGCATTATTATATGCATTATTTATCAGCAAGTCCCAGACCTGCATAGACTTAAAATCAATTAAAAGCGAACAGAAAGAAATAGACACATGCACACGGGACTTCCTAAGGCCTGGCTGCATCACTGCCCTTGAGTTATATAAGACCATCCTGCCACCTCATAAGCTTCTTTAAAAGTTTACTGCTAGGGACATGCCTCATCAAGAAGGGTACTGTTAGGGTACAGATACAGTGAGGATGGATGGATGGAGAGGGTACAGCACCTCTGGAGCTGGTGAGCTGGAGGTGCGTGCTGGCAACCCAGAGATCAGAGTAATGCAAAGAATTGCAACACACAAAGAGGTGAAAGAAGAAAAGATTTATTTAAGAAAAGTTCACTCCCCACAGACAGGAGGCAGGCCTACACTCCAGATGAGTGTGGCCCTGTAGCCCCCCACCCGAGCCCGGGCTTAAATCCTTTCCCTTGGAGATGCTGCAATCAGGTAGATGTGACTGCCATGACTTCCTTGTTGACTACCTGAGAATGTCTTGGAGACCCTGTGACACAGAGACCCATTAATGTCTGTCCATACTATCATATCCCCTAGAGAAGGACATGACAAGGATTCCAGGGCTTCTGCACCTTCCTGAATGACATTTCTTAGAGCTAATGGAGGGTGTACTTTCCCTTATCTCCTACGTATTCCCAGAGGGCAGCTTCGGGGTGTCCTTGACTTCCCTGTAGATAGCACCCAATCTCCGGGAAGATCGAATTCCCACCTGCTTCCCCTCTGAGCAGTCACGGGTTCTGCAATCTGCATAACTTTTGTAATTACAAGTTTCGCGACTTCTACAATCCTTGCCCAATGCGTGATATCTTAGGCCTTGTAAATTCCCTTTACTCTAAGCAAGATTGATTGCCACTATGAGATACCTCGGGCATCAGGAAGTCTGTGTTTCTGAAAGGACAAAGTCGGCAAAGTTAATTTTCAACTAAAGTATGCATTTTTCCAAAACATAGTTTCTACTTTCTTATCATTGTGTCAGGGTTTAAGAACAAGACGAACAATGGCTTCCCACTCTCGGTCTGTCCTTTTAGGTAAACCTGATCTCAAACCAGGTGAAGTGGAGACCAAAGTGAGGCCCAAACTTTCCCTACACAATGACCATTTGCACACCTAACTCTGAATTGTACCTCATATCTTTAAAATAATTTTTTTTAAAAGTTTACTGCTGCATGCTCACACTGGATTCTATTAGTAACAACCAAGAGTCCTAAATCATGCATAATCACAGCAGTTGAAAAACACATAGGCTCTGAACAATATTGTCTTGGCATTCTTAAAGTCAAATATGCCAGACCTATGAGAAGAAATGGACAGAAACGTAATTGTAGTAAGAACTTCAATCCTTGTTGTTCCACACTTGACTGATGAAGAAGAGCAAATACATAAGGATATATGTTCTGAATACAAAAAAAGTAAGGTTAAATTTGGAAGATATATCACACTCTGTTCTACACAAGTCACTCTTTCATTCGATTTGTTCTTGAGAGACTATTATACATTGAAAATGTGCTAAAGAAAAAGGCTTTCTAAGGATCATAAACAAAGACCCAGCCTAGTGGAAGAGATAGACTTTGAACTTGCAACAAATAAACATCCAATTATAAATTGTGTTAACTATAAAGGAACAATATGGAGTGCAAGGCAAGTGAATACGGAGAGAAAGGGGTGAACTTCTTTCAGATTTTATGACTGAGAAGGGCTCTCAGGAGACAGAGCCCTGTGGCAGGCAAAGGATCCAGCCAGACAAACACAGAAGAGACTTTCCACACGGGGTATATCATGTGCCATGGGTCTAAGATGGTAAAATGGCTTGGTATCAAAAAAGGAAGCTGACATCCCTGTGGCTATATCATGGTAAAACAAGGAAAAGAGGAGGGACTGTCATCAGTGAGGTAGAAAAAGAGAGCCCAACTTTACCATGCGCTCAGGTCTTGATTCTATCCTGAGAACAGAAGCAAATGGAGAGCATTCAGCATGTCAACAAGAGGAATGCAAGCTAATTAACTTATTGAAGTCACCTGCCGGACAGGTGGAGCATGGATCTGAAAGGAGCTGAGAGGTGGGAGAGCAAGTCTGGTGGCTGCTTAAAAGAGGCAGCGGCAGGAGAGGTGGAAACAGACTGGTATGAAATAATATTTTGGGTAGATTTTTGCAGAGTTTGGTAATAAATTGGATCTGCGTGGTCTTGGGAAGGAAACAGTTGCAAATATTTTTGAGATAGATATGCATTTTGTGGAGCAAAGTGACTACAAAAATGTGTCATATATTCAGTCACTAAGGAAAGCACAGTAAACCTTCCCAATCAGAAATGCACAGGTCACGGTCTCTGACTACAGTTCAATAAAATAAAAGCTAAACTAAATGACCACATGGATATTAAAAGAAAAAGTCATAATAAAACAAAGATCTTTACTGTCCTAAGTAACAACTCTCAAGTCAGTGAAGAAATCAACACTGAAATTATAGACATTAGGCATGAAAAGCTCTATAGATCAATTCGAATGAGACATATAGTAAAAATTCTGTCCCGAAACAATATTATAGACATAAATTATTTTATTAATAAATCAAAAACAAGAAAAATGAATTACTCCTCAGACTCAAATTAGAAAAAGGACAAAGACATAATTTTAAAGAAAGCAAAAGAGAGGAATTAATAAGAATATAAACAGAAATAAAAACATAAAGCCCAGAAAAAAGTAGACTAGATAGATAAATGAAGTGAATGGTTCTTTGAAAACAAAATCCCCCCAAATAAACAAATTCTGTAATGTCAAATCAAATGCAATACAGAGAAATACTAAAACTTACAATAAGAAATAATAGGTTTCCCACTCTGATGGGCCCCATTATCTGAAGGCAGACAGTTCACAGAGAATAACCTTACAGAATTCTGTTTCATTTACTGCCAGGTGGTCCACGGTGGCCATCCTTAGCATCAATTTTAAGCAAAGAGACCTCAGTTAGACTTTCAGAGATATCTTAGACAGTGCTTTTGGGAGTTTAAAAGGAATGCAGCACATAATTTATTGTTCCACATCTTATCTTTTGAAATGAAGGAGTGAAAGGACGAGGTGTGTTATAGACTGCCTATCTGTATACCCCCAAAATTCATATATTCAAATCCTATCCTCAATAGTATGGTATTAGTAGATGGGGCCTTCAGGAGATAATTAGGTCATGAAGGTGTAGTCTGATGATGAGATTAGTGTCCTTATAAGAGGAAGAAATTTAGCCCACTCTCTTTCCACCAGTGATGATACAACCTCTCCAGAGGGCCCTTACTGGAACCCAACCATGCTGACTCTCTGGTCTCGTACTGCCAGCCTTTAAAACTGTGAAAATAAATTTATGTTGTTTATAAGCTACTCAGCCTCTGATACTTTGTTAGAGCAGCCCGAGCTATGACAAGCATCACCTCCATCTCCATCATTATCAGAGCTCACACTTATCAGTCCTCACTGATCACTTGCCTTGTGTGGGGTACATTAAGGGATCTACAAGTATCATCTCATTCAATCTCCATAATGACCCTACAACATGGATCCTATTTTCCCATGTCACAAATGACATTTTTGTGTCATAAAGGATGAAAGAAATCATGAATAAATACTGAAACAAACTGTTTATGAATGAGATCTTCATAAGTAGTGATCATGTCAATTCGCCCTTAAATTAATGCACCGGTTTAATAAAGTTTCAGCCAAAGTCCTAATGGAATCTTTTAACTTCTCATAGTAAATTTACATTTTACCTGGAAAAATAATGAATGAATACAGCCAATAATATTTTTTAAAATAAATGAAGGAATTTTTCTCTAACCAATATTAAACGAAGTCTGAGAGCTACTAAAAAGCTAACCCAGAAAAATGAGTTGGACAATGTGTAGGACAAAGGAGTTGTTAGTGGACAACAAGGGAGCTATTTCAAATCAGTGTGGAAATGATGACTTATTTAAGAAATGGTTCTGGGACAGTGAGCTTTATGTTCCAGAAGACACACACAGAAGCATGGATGACTGATCAAATGAATAAATAGATCAACAAATTCTATTGCCTATCTTTGGACTGATTAGCTAGGGGAAAATGGAGCATTTTCTAAAACACTGCCTGGCAAAATGAAATTATTCCAGATGCAGTTATTCCTGTTCATATTTTTTTCCATCCTGAGTCAAAGAAAAAAAGTAGACATCTCAAAGTTTTATAACAAACACATTTTTACCTCGTCCCCTTCCCTTTTCCAAATAAGTACTGGAAGTTTAAGGACTATCTACTGACTGTTCGGCTCGACTGAAAATATGCCAAGAACATAAATGAAAACAATAAAGAGCAAACAGAAGACAGAATTATCCGGAACAAATTCAAGAGACGACATAACTGTGCGAGGGACGAACTAGTAAAGACACTGTCATGTAACAGAAGAACTGGGAATGTGTAGGACTTTTATGTGCAAAGGAGAAAGAGAAGAGGGAGAGTGTTCAGGAGGAAAGAGAAAGGAGGGAAGAGATGGATGATGGCAGAGAAGCAGAGGGTGGATCTGAGAGACTGGAACAGAGGGCATGCCTGGGGGAGAAACAGAGAATGATGAGATCCTATCTGAAGGGAAAAGAGAGATTGACAATGAGTCAGAGGTTAGATAGGAGAGGAGCCAGCAAAAGTTTGGAAGCAATGAGTGACCCAGAAAGATAGTAACATTAAAGACAGATGTCCCTGACATGAGGATAGAGAAGGACAGGGAGAATATCAAATCCAGAGGCCTGTCATGAAGGCTGATGCTGTCATCAAGGTGTGAAGTGACAGAAATAAATCAAAAACCTGACAGTGGTGGCAAAATGGGGCAGGCACTTTGAAGCAGCCGTCACCAGAACAGACTGGCATTATGTCACAATTACTTTAAACACCAGGAGTGGCATCAAATGTGGGACCTAGGTTAGTGTCCAGTAAATAGACAGTCTCCTTCCATCACAGTGTCTCAGACCAGCTTGGCCCCAAAGAGAAAAAAAAAAAAGCACTGATCCCAAAAGCCTTCCCTCACCTGCACCACAGAGTCACTGTTTTAGCCAGGGGTCTTCAAAAGAACCTGTTTTACACATGTACTGTACTCTCAAGAAAATTAAAAGTCTTAAGATGTTTATCTTTTTTCCATCGCATTAGGAAGCTACTTGGAAAAAATAGAAATAAATTAGACCTGAATTCCCATGCTGGCTCTAACACCGAATACCTGTGTAACTCTGAGCCAGTAATTTTTCTGAGTTCCAGTTTCTTTGCCTGTAAAAAGGGATGTTGTTTCAACTTTCAGGGTTACTGTGAAATATCCTGCCAAATTAGTGTCAAATATGGTACATATAAGTTAATGAATCAAAAGGTTTATTATTATATTTATAAGCATGAGACTTTTTCAGATTAAGTCTATGTTCTCCAAGCAGTAACGTTTTCCTTCTCCCAAAAACTCATTTATAGCCACAATCCTTTTGACAACAACACACAGACAATGGGTTTCTGTTACCTTTATTGTAGTAGATAGAATTAAAGTTCTCTCCTTTTATTAAGTAAACTCTTTCTCTCCAAGACTGGCACTGCCAAGTACGACCTCTCTCCAGGACACTTTGATGAAATAGTTTGCTGTAATTAGTTTTCCCAGAGGAAAAATGAATTTAAAAATATCATCAGGTGTGAGGACTCTGCAGCTTTTCCAGCTGATTGAAATTCCATTATTTATTTTGTACATCTGGATGGTAAATGGAAGCATCTCTAGCATTGGTTTTTTCCAAGCTGTCTCCAAACAGGTTTAATAAGAGGATTAGGAGTTTAAATAGGTTTCCAACTGTTAAAAGTGGTTTCGCATTTTTCATGTTGACATTTTCAAAGCCAATTTGTCTTCTTGATCTTCTGGCTCGCCGCTCCCTCCAGAATGGAAGTCTGCCTCCAGTAGGAGGAAGTAGAGACTATATTCTGTGTCCCTTTGTGAAGAGACCCTGTGCTCTCCAGTACATTGTCCCATTGGGCATTTATTAAGTGCCTACTACATGCACAGAACTGGGATCAGCTCTGATGAGAATTCAAAGATGCGTGCTGTCATTTGGTGAGGATGTGGAGAAAACAGAGTTCAATGTGAAATATTGAGCTTCATGATAAAAAAAACAAAAAATTAAGAGCAACCAGAATGTTTTATATATATGATATTGTGGAAGAGATAAGAATGTAGGAGTGATACAGAGGAGAAAAAAGAATTGTCAAGACATAGGAAAGTGGTTCTCAACACTAGTTACCCACTGGAATTATCCAGAAGGCTCTTAAAACTCCCAGTACCCAAGTCTACCCCAAATCAGTAAAACCAGAATCTCTCAGTGGAACGTGATCATAAATATATATATATTTAAGTCTCCCAAGTTGATTTCAATGGGTAGGTAACATTAAGGACCTCTAATATCAAGCAAAGATGAAAGCTTCTCCAGAGGTCAGGAGCATTGCCATCAAGTGAAACAACAGTGTAGTGAAGGAAGGTGGGTGGAAAGTAATCCCGAATTCCGAGTACTGAGTGCATCTTATCATTCTGACAGTGAAAACATATTCCTATGGACTAATAGTTGCAGGGGGCTTCACTGGATGAACAGTCCTGCAGGGAATCGGTAGAATCTTGTGGTTATGTGTTAAAGTTGATGCCAGGTTAAGTTGCCAGATTAAGAGCTGGCCATGTAACTACAGAATTTAATCTGACAGGGAGCTCACTCTGCATAAAATCGCCTGAAACAAAGGTACAAAAGGAACCTTACATCAGTCAAATATGTGTTTGGGAGAAACAGACAAGGGATAATATAGGCATTGTCAGGTTTGCTGGACATTCCACTATAGGGTGTGAGGAGCACACCACAGCAAGGAAAAAAGATGCCCCTGATGAGACTAAGCCCAGGCCATATTAATTTATCTGTCCATCTATGGCGTCCACCCTCGCTTTCCTACTCCCTAAAATTCCACAACTGGGAATAGCCTTCTACTCACAGAAAAAGCATTGATTGTTACAACTGGAAAAAAGTTGGCAATACCTGAGAAAGTTAAAGGTATATATACTATGATTTTATAGTTTCATTTATCAAAAAATACAGTAATTGCATCTAGATATACACTCTTTATTATCTGTTATAATGAAGAGTCGGGGGGAGGAATTTCTACTAGTTGTAAGTAAATAAATAGTACAGAAATATTTGCACATGGAATAATGCATAGTATTTATAATATATGCGAGGGGGGTGTATTGTGTGTGCATGTGTGTGTATGTATGGAGAGATAGAGGCAGAGTGAAACAGATTTTAAGAAAAAAACTACAGATACATTTCAAAAGCAGAAAATTAAAAATACAGTTTATAAAAAAGTAAAATAAAATAAAATGTCTATAAAAATTTTGAATAGAAAAGCAAGTTGCCAAATAATGCAGAGAGTATATATTTTGTATATATTGAGAATTGATTAAATAATGCTAGGCTATACATGCCACAAGAGACGTTTGAGCAAAGAATTGCAAAGGAAATAAGAGAGGAGAAATGTTATAGATGAGGCGACATTTGAGCTAAGTCATGTAAGGAGTTTGTCAGGCAAAAACTGGAAACAGCAGGTTGAATGGTAAGCATGGCATGTTCAAAGGTTCAGAACTCTGAAATTTAAAAAGGTTCAGTACGCTTAAGGAATGAAGAGGAGTTCAACGTGCAAGTTAAAAAATGAGTGGGAGAGGGAGGAAAAGCTGAATGTGAGGCCTGAGTGCAGGTCCATAACAACGGAGAACCTCAGTGATCCTTCTTCTCAAGGCAACCGGGAGCTATTGTGGGTTTGTGAAGTAGTGAGTTGCATCAACTGGCCTGTGTTCTGGAGAATTAAAGGTGGAATGGAGAATTAAAGGTGGATTGGAAGCATAAAAGACTGGATACGGAAACAAAGTAGTCAAATCATGAGCTTGTAGAAAGAACACCTGCTACAAAATCTCTACAGGGAAGGTCTTGGAAGCCTTGGGAACCATCTAAATTGGCAATGCGTTCCACTCTTTCCAATGCATTTCCATGTGCCAAATCTATGCTACAGTCAAAGTCCTCTTGCAGTTATCTTAGCAGGAACAGAATACGTGGCTTAAATTCATGAGATGAGTTTTTTCACCTGTGTGCCCTCTCCTAAGTCATTTTCCACTCGTCTCTTCCCTACTCCACATGAGCTGACCTTCAGAGTCTGTGACCACCTGGATTTCCTCTCTCTCTTGCTTTTGGTTAACTTTTGACTATAAGAGGCCCAGTCAGGATATCAGAGAGTGGAAAGAGAGGCTGGGTATTTATTCTTCTGACTCCCTCTCAGAAGGCCTGGACAGCAATTGCATTCCCCTTCTGAAATCTGTACCTCACGTTGAACAGACCCTCCTCTGTGGCTACAGCTCTCATCAGATTCCAAGAGTCGCTCCTTTCCCGTTGTTCTAAATGTACCCAGGATTTATTTTAATTAGGTGACATGAAGACACAGAAATAATTGTCATGAAGGAAGAAATTTATACTCACAGATCCCCAAAAATAGGAGGCACAGTGTGCTGCTGCAAAGGGTCATGTAGGAAAGCACCAGGATTGGTCAGGAGACAGAAGAGGATGAGGAAAGAACATGACCCAGAGTCTTTATTATCTTTTTGTTTTTAAAAAAAAATAGTTGTGGGGTACAAGTGAGCATATGCTACGTAAGTAGGCTGCATACAGGTGAGGTTTGGGCTTCTAACTGGCCATCCCTCCCCCGGTAGTGGACCAGGTACCTATGGTGCTGTCAAATGCCCCCTCTCTCCTCCCTCCCTTAGCGGTGCCTAGCGTTTAATGATGGCTAGCGATTAACGATCCCACTCTTGTGCTCATGTGACCAGTGTTTCAGGGCCCGTTTATAAGTGAGAACATGCGGTATTCAGTTACTTTCTCTGTGAGAGTTCGCTCAGTATGATGGTCTCCAGCTGCATTCAAGTTGCCACAGAGGCCATGATTTTGTTCTTCTTTATGACTGTGTAATATTCCATCATGCCTATGTACCACATTTTCTTTACCCAGTCCATTTTTAATGAGCAACAGCAATGGGTTTTTGCTGTACTGAATAGCGTGTGCAGGTATCTTCTGGGAGATGTTCCCAAGAAAAGGATTGCTGGATTGTTTGGAAGCTCAAGTTATCATTCTTTTAGAGATCACCACACTGCTTTGCAGGGAGGTTGAACTAGCTCACAATCCCACCAACAGTGTAGAAGCATTCCCTTTTCTCTGCAGCTGCACCAGCACCTGTTTTTGGTTGTTTTGTTTTGTTTTGTTTTAACTTATTACTGGAGTTAGATGGTATCTCATTGTAGTTTTGATTTGCATTTCTCTGATGACTAGTGAGACTGAACACTTTTCTCATGTGTCTGCTGGCGACTTGGATGTCTTCTTTTGAGAAGTGTCTGTTCATGTCCTTTGCCCACTTTTTAATGGGGTTATTTGTTTTTGCGGGTGTTTTTTTGTTTTGTTTTTTCCTTTCAGCTTATTTGAGTTTCATGTAGATCTTGGATGTTAGACCTTTGTTAGATGCATAACTTGCAAATACTTTTTTCTCATTCCATAGGTTGTCTCTTTACTCAACAATAACAGTCATCTATGATAAGACCACAGCCAATATTTTGCTTAATAGGCAGAATAGAAACATTCCCTCTAAGAATGGGAACAAGACAAGAATGCCCACTCTAATCCCTCCTATTCAACATTGTGCTGGAAGTCCTAGCCAGAGTAATCAGGCAAGAGAAGAAAATAAGGGATGTCTAAATAGAATAAGAGGAAGTTAAGCTATCCCTCTTTGTGGATTACATGATTCTATACTTAGGAAACCCTATGGGGTCTGTCAAAAACGTCCTTGCACGGATAAATGACTTTGGTAAAGTCTTGGGTTACAAAATCAATGTGCAAAAGACAGTTGCATTTCTATACACCAACAACAAATAAGCAGAGAAACAAATAAAAAGCATAATCCCATTCATATTAGCCACCAAAAATTTAAAAATAAAATACCGTGGCATCCACCTAACCAGAAAAGTGAAAGACCTTTACAATGAGAACTACAAAATGCTACTTAAAGAAATCAAGGATGATTCAAACAAACGGAAAAACATCCCATGCTTACGGATTGGAAGAATCAACATTTTCAATATGTTCATCCTACCCAAAGCAATCTACAGATTCAGTGCAACACCCATCAAATTACCAACATCATTTTTCACCTGGAAATAAAAATACAGAAATTCATATGGAAAAAAAGCTGAAATGATTCTCAGTAAAAGAAACAAAGTGGGAGGTATCAAGCATCAATACTTTATTACATTTTTGCAGGAAGGAATAGACAAGGGAGACTTGGCAAAATGAGTACATTTAGGATTGGTTCATTTGAAAATCTACCTTTAATTTGGCAGACTCTGAGCTACAGAAGTAGTCTCAGTTGTCCAGTACCTGGCCC
>CAUYQG010100784.1:0-10081 GCA_963574415.1 Tarsius wallacei | reverse complement strand
ACATGTTTCAAAAGTGTGGACTTTGCCCGGGCAACACGGCACCCACTGGAGTATTTTAAGCAAAGGATTTGGTCTGCGTTGAAGAAAGATCATCCCTTCAGTGACACAGAAGATGGACTAGGGCAAGCGAGACCTCATCGCTACACTAAATCAAAAAATTAGTCAGGCGTGGTCGCGCGCGCCTGTCGTTCCAGCTACTTGGAAGGCTGAGGTGGAAGGATCGCCGGAGCCCAGCAGGTCGAGGCTGCGGTGGCCAGGAGAGGCCACCGCACTCCAGCCTGGGTGCAGAGTGAGACTCCAACTCAAAAAAAAAAAAATGGATTCTTAAAAAAAAAAAAAAATGAGCATTTGTGGGAGTAGGGGAGGGAGACACTTTAGATCAGGCATGTGGGCCGGGCACAGTGGCTCAAGTCTGTAATCCCAGCACTTTGGGAGGCCCAGGCTAAAGGATTGCCTGAGACCAGGGGTTTGAGAACAGCCTGGGCAACTTGGTGAGACCTCATTTCTACAACAAATTAAAAATAAGTCAAGCATGGTAGTGCGTGCCTGTGGTTTCAGCTACTTGGAAGGCTGAGGCAGAAGGATAGCCTGAGCCCAACAGGTCAAGGTTGCAGTGGCCATGAGCATGCCACTGTACTCCAACCTGGATAACAGAGTGAGACTTCATCTCAAAAAAAAAAAAAAAAAGATCAGGAATGTGTAACCCACAGTCCATGGGCTGCATGTGGCCTAGGGCAGCTAGCAATGTGGTCAAACAAAATCTTTTAACATCATGTGTTTTTTAGCATTTATTTTCTTCATGACCCTGTATGTAGTTCCATTTTCAAAGTTCACAATGTGAGCACCTTAAAAACTCACTAAGAATTGGGACGACTCCCGATGGAAGTGGTCCCAATAGATTAGTTTTACAAAAGCAAAGTCAAATTTCCCACCAGTTTTATATTGTTCTCATTTTTCCAAACTTTACAATATAAAATATAAAAAATAAAAAAGGGGAAAGAGAGATGGAGAGGGAGAAAGAAAATTAAATAAATAAATGAAAGAAGTCTTCATATGTATATACACTAACTATATCATATAATTTATATAATAACAATATATAACAACAATAACAAGACAATTCCTCTTTACTTGATGCAGTCCAGGGAAGCCAAAGGGTTGACACCCCTGGAAAGATAAAGGGAGCCTTCTCTGAGGAAGGATGTATGAGCAAATAGCGAGACAAGTGGCCTCAAAGGACCCAAGGCAGGAAAGATAGTGGTATGTTTTCAGAACAGATACAAGGCCGAGGTGAAGCGCGGCCTGAGATAAAGTTAGAGAAACAAACGGAGGCAAGATCACAAAAACCTTGTAGGCTAAGGTTACATGGATTTCATACTAAGTACATTGAGGAGACAACATAAGGTTTTGAGCAGAAGAATGATATAATCTGAATTTTTTACTAAGATTACTTTGGCTGCTATGTGACAACATGTGTTGGACGGAGATGCTACCTTAGCAACTCTGAGGCGCTCCCCCAAGTTCAACTCCAGATACTCCAGAGGGCAAAATGCTAACAAAGGAAGAAAACTGGGGAAGTGTAGAATGAAAGAAGGAAAGGGGAAGTGTTTAAAAGTGTGCGAGCAAGAAGGTTTGGGCCTGGGCAAGAGGCAGCTAGGCCTGGATGTGGGAAGAAGACAACATAGAAAAGAAACCCGGGGGGTTCTGTAGTATTCTTTCTCTCACTTCTGCCTTTGGACCTCTGACCCAGAAGTCCTGAGGGGTAAATCAGGGTCGCATGGCTGCCCTGTAGTGTACAGCCCAGATTCCTCCTTCAGGACGGAGACACTCATGTTTCCAGCTGCTGGCAGTGTTGTTTGCTGACACCAACAGTAGAGTACCTCTCCAGGAATTACGCTTGAGGAAACCAACAGGAGCCCTCTCCAGAAGAGCCTACATTCAAGTATTGGACAACGGGGGTGGGATAGCAGCACCAAGTTCTGGCCCCCTTGCCTCAATGGTAGACACTCTGAAGGACTCTCCTTACTTCAGAACTCTAGAGAAATCAGCTGAAGCCCCAGCGGTGGCATCACAGTTCAAGCTCTCTCTTTCGCAGTCCTGCCTCCCTCCTTCCCTTGCAGGTGCTGTTCCTGAAGCCACACCCCAATACACAAATCTGCACCTCAGGCTCTCGACTGAGGAACCTGACCTAAGACAACTTAGGAGAGATCAGAAAACAAATAGGAACTAAGCAACTCTGAGGAGTGGCTTCCCTGGCTTCCCTTCAAATCCCAGCTGTGAATTCCAATCTGAGGAGCGTGTTCTCCTAATGCTGTTTTACCCTGAGATGCAAAGAGCTGTTCTCTGGCTGAGTGTTGTGTTCTGAGTGAAGGGTAACAGACTCAAAGCTTCAGTCACCCCTGACACCCAGAGCAATTTAGAGCTGTTAGAAACTGAGCACTGCCTGGCTGAGGAGTTGATACCACCAGGGAAAAATTAGCTCATTTGAAAAGAATCAACAAAATGCTTAAAGAGAACAACTATTCCAAAAGAAAAACATATATGTTGAAATATAAAATCTACCAGAAACAGAAATATTAAAACAGATGGACTAATAATTATCTTAATAAAATTACTAAAACAATAAGGAAAGGTATTACCACGTTTTTTAAATGATATGAAAACATGGAAAAGAAGCAAGCAGAAATATTGTGTATTGAAATATAATGATTGAAATAAAAAGCCCTAAAGTTGGGATACATCCCGTAAAGAAATGGATTGTCAAATTAGAAGAACAAATTGAGGAAACATTCCAGAAAGAAAAGGAAAAGACAGATAAATAGAAGCTACAAAAGAAAATCAAGGAGATACAAAAAGCAGAAGTAGGGTGCTCTTATCCAAATAATTTTTAAGTCCCTGTCTTAGTCCATTCAGGCTGCTATGACAAAATACCTTAGCCTGGGTAATTTGTAAATAATAGAAATTTATTTCTCACAATTCTGGAGGCCAGGAAGTCTAAGACTCAGTCACCAGCAGATTTGGTATCTGGTAAGCACTTTCTTGCTGCTTCAAAGATGACACTTTCTTGCTGCTTCCTTACCCGGAGGAAGGGGTAAAGAACCAAACAGGGTCCCTCCAGCCCTTTCATTAGGGCATTAATTCTATTCAAGAGGGCAGAGCCCTCATGAGTTAATCATCTCTTAAAGACTCAGTCTCTTAATACTATTACACTGAGGATTAAGTTTCAACATGAGTTTTAGAGGGATATAAGCATTCAAACCATAGCAGTCCCAGAAAAAAGAACAATAAAAATGAGGGGTGGGGAGGACAATGTTTGAAGAAGAAATGGAAATACATTTATTAAATTTAAAAAGTTGAAAGATCGCAGACTAAAAGTGGAATGATACGGAAAAAGCCTTACCTAGACTCATTATAGAAAAATTTAAGAATACTAAAGACAAAGAGAAAATTCTAAAAGCTTTGAAAATTTTTTTAAAAATCATGTCGACATCAGATTTTGTATAACCAACACTAAATACAAGAAGGCAATGTAGTTTATCCAAAGTACTGATGGCAGACAACCTAGAACTGAGAATTTTGTACTCAGCCAAACAGTCATTAATGTTTGAGGACAATGTTCTCAGTTATATAAAGACTCAGAAGCTCTGTTACACAGAGCTCTGGCCCCCACCCCACACACACACACACACACAAACTGCCAAAAAAATTTTAGATAAAATGAATAAGAAACAAAAAAAGATCAAGAGATATACTAAGTAAAAATGACAAAATACAATGTAATATAAATATAATACAATACTATAGTATCAGAAAGCATAGTATTAGTTAAAAAAAGTCAGACTATCCTGAGACCACCATGATAGAGAGGTCATATATAAGCTCTCTGAAAGATAACCCTAAATAACACCAGCTTTACAGTCATTTCTGCTAGGACCAAACAGATAATGAAGCCTTCTCAGAGAGCTCAGCTAACACAGAAAGGATAATATTTCAGGTATCGATATGGTTTTGTTTTGTTTTTTCTCTCTCTCTCTCTCTTTTCCCTTACTACATGTTCAACCAGGTTGCAAGCTATAAACTTCATGGGTTCAAGGAAATATATAGCTAAAGAGAAAGCAAAAGTAATCCTTAAGTCTTAGGTTTTGCATCCAAAAGCCTGTTACTAAGGAGAAGTGTTTGAAGAGAAAAAGATTTGCCCTATACTGGAAAGATAGTGCTCTAAGACAGAGAGAGGAGGAAAAACTTTGGAAACCAAGCAGTGGAGAACCATGCACATCCAGTATTGCCAAAACTCGCAACTCATCTAAAAGTCACAGGTCAATTCATGGTATAGTCAAATTTCAAGATATTTGAAACCATTAAAATACGCTTTCAGGGTACCTGCACAATGAATATTTGTATACCTAACCCCTAACTCTACCCCACAACTTTAAAATAAAAAATATATATTAAAAAAAAGAATGTAAAAAAATATGCTTTCATATATCAATGGTGCCAAGAGCTCTTAGTAAACAAATCTTACTTAAAACAAATCAATATCCTCAACCGTAAGAGTATAATCTTAAAATTATCAATTGTACCTTCCTAGGCACGGAGTCATTAGTTATATAATCTTAAAGTAAACAATGTATGTTCACAGTAGCAAGAACATGGAACCAACCTGCCCATCAAAAGAGGACTGTATTTTTAAAATGTGATATATATACACAATGGAATATTATGCAGCCATAAAGAAGAACAAAATCATGAACTTCACAGCAACCTGAATGGACTTAGAGTCTATAATATTGAGTGATCTTTCACAGAAACAAAGAACTGAGTATCACATGTTCTCACTCATAAGTGGATCTTGGACAATTATCATAATACTATTAGAAAAGGATTGGCAGTAGAAGAAAACTGCCAGAAGGAAGGTGGAGAAGCGGGATTGGCAGTAGTGGGAGTCTTCCTGAGGAAAGGGGGGCACACCTCATCAACAAGGGTACCTGCATAATGAACATTTGTATACCTAGTCCTGAATCGTACCCCACATCTTTAAAATAAAAAAATTAAAAGTTAAAAAAAAAAGTGTGTGGGGAGGGGGACACACAATATCAGTAAGAGTACCTGATGTCAAATCAGGTAAAGTGGGGACCAAGGGGAGGCCCAAACTTTACCTGTATGATGACCACTTGTATACCTAAACCTCAATTATACCCTACATCTTTAAAATAAAAAAGAATTAACAAATTAAAAATAAAATAAAACAGTACCTGATCCCAATCCAGACAAAGTAAAAACCAATGAGAGGCCCAAACTTCATGGGCATGATGACCACTTATGTACCTAACCCTGAATTGTACCCCACATCTTTAAATTAAAAATAAATTAACAAAAAAGTAAACAATGCATATTTTGGGTTCATAAAAACAATGGTTGTATAAGATGTGTTGTCTGTATTATTTAAGAACATTCAATGTTTCCATAGAAGACCAAAAATCAGAATGACTGAAACTCAGTAAGTAGTGTTTAACATAGATATAAGCAAGCTAGTAGCTTATGAGATATGAGCAAAACATAGTATGCGATAAATATAGACAAAGAGTAAGTGGCTTGTGAAGTATTGGAAGAATTTATAAAATATGTGAAATATAGAGTACATATGTAAGTGTACCCTGTAAGACATGCTAAAAACAGAATAAATGAAATAATGGGGAAAAAACAAGAGTATAACTTAGAAACAAAATATAAAGACCAAGTCAAGACCAAGAGGCTCCTCTGGAATGACCACTATGTCATCCCTATAACAGCCATTGGTGACACTCTATCTGGTTCCATTTTGGCCCCATCTGTGTTCTTTTCAAGAAGCACAGCTAAAGCCCATAGTTTTTCAGCAGGCTAGCTGGTGATCTGCAGCTACAGCCAATCATCTTTTTCCTTCCTCTCTTCTTTGGAGTGAAAATGCAATTAACCCCAGACCACTCTCTGGATGGGCCTGCTTGCCCAAATCTCAGCTCTGGTCCTTGTAACACCATCAGTGGAAAAGACCAACACATCAGAGAGACACAGGAGAGATGAGCGCTGTGTACCGAAGGGTCACATAATGTGGACCATCTACCTACCTGCAGCCTACCCAAAGTGTCAAACCAACTCCATCCCTTCCCCTTACTTCTCATGGAGTGTTTTACATTAATTTAATAAACCACGTGACTCAATTATTCTGATTTTTTCTGTGAACTCTAGTTCTGTGTTAGGAGGCTACCATTACCTCAAAGTAGTTTCCTGCACAATATATTACATAGATAACTAAGTTATGTAGACAATAGTACTCCCTTTGTTGTATCTTTCTAATTCTCTCATTGAGAAAAGCAGAATACTTTTTTAAAGATCGTTACAAGTAATGGCTCATAGAATGTCTATTGAACGGAAGAGAATACTACTATGCATTTGGGAGGCTTTCAAAATACTTCTTGAGGTACCTACTGAGAAACAACTTTTATTTAGACATTCTGCGACATATTTTCTACAAAGTATTGAATTCTAAATTTTCTTTTTATAAAATTGTTTAAAATTCGATTAAGCTAGAGAGATTGTTGGATTGAAGTTGATGTTATTATTGTTTAATCTGCAAGCTGGTTGTGCAGCATTCATCCCATATTTATTGAATGCCTATGACATGCCAGGCATGGTGCTGGCTCTGGGAAGATACCCTGCATAAGATGTTATCCCTGCCCCCAGCTTCTATTGCACTTTCTGTAATACCCAAAAATCTTTCTGGAATACATTAGCCCAGGCAGCCTTTTACTGTTTGTCCTCCTTACACCTTCTTCCTGTCTCACCAGTACTATTTCTTTCTAACAGACTGCCTGGTTATGAATTATAAAAGTCCAGGAATTAGGCAGGTAAAGGTAATACTCTCCTTAGAGAATACAGGAAGAAGAAATTAAAGAAAGATGAGATAGAGGTGGGGAAGAAAAGCAATTTTTTATTTTATTTTATTTATTAAATATACCAAAAATTTTTACAAATAATACTTACAACTATAAAAAGTTTATTTTTGTTGAAACAATGAAATTAATATCTTATTTTTAAAATATTGATTCAATATTATATGGCTCAGAAATTAAATGTTGCTTTTGTGTTCCAAATATCTTAATAACTTGCTTTACAGGCAGTTATAGCTACAAACATAACCTCACAAATAATATGGATCCAAACAGATCATTTGGGTTGTGCTTACTAAATAATCACATCCAGTTTGGATTGGCTATGAATGCTAAATCCGATACCTGTTTTCAATCCTAGTCACTGATTCTATTAATGTCTCATTACAAGGTGATTTCTTTTCATAACATCAATCAGTCTGTCTCATAAACCAATCAGATGGTGTTGTATTTTTAACAAATAGTTTCAAAGCCCACTGAAGATCCTCATTTGGAAACCTTTTGAACGGTTTAGAATATTTTCTTCCAGGTCGGGAAGATGGCGGCCGAGGCAGTCCGACTACGTGAGTCCCCATGTGAGTGAATGTATGGAAAAATTTTGTGTACTTGCTGGTGAGCGAGTGGGTGTGTGAGTGACTGAGTGAGAGCCAGTGAGCTAGCGGCCAGGGCTCTCCTGGTGCAGTGGCTGGTGCCACAGCTGCTGGGCTTGGACCCTAGCAATTCCCGGGAGCAGAAGCTGAGCACCATTTTCTTTTTAATTTCTTTTTTTTTTTTTTTTTAATCAACAAACCCTCCCTGGGGAAAAAAAATGCTGGGAGAGATTGTCAAAGTGAGGGCTCGTGAGCAAGTGGCCAGGTCCCTGATGCAACAGCTGGTACTGAAGCTTCTGTGCTTCCTCCCTGGCTCTTCCCACATTGCAGAAGCCGAGCACCATAATTTTTTTTTTTTTTTTTTATCAGACAAAAGCAGCAGGGAGACCCAGGCTCTCCCTCACCACTGCAGCAAGAGAGAGACTGCCAGCTCCCGGCTTTGCCTCACCACTTTAGCACCTGGCAGAGCATGCAGAGGGAGTCCAGAGGCAAAGTCCCACAGAAGAAAATAAGAGAGGCACCCCACCACCATCTTGAAGGCAGGGCAGGAAAGTGCTCCAACTCACTCACCAAGGAGCAACAGACCCGATCTCTGTGACTGGCGGATCAACTCCTCAGGGATTGATCGTGACCCAGAGGGAATATCTTGAAAGCACAAACTTCAGAGGGACCTGACAAGTGCTGAGTTCCAGGCACCCCGCTCCCTACCCTGATCCAGCTGTGGGACAGAGGGTATGGCCAAAAAAGGACAGGGAAGAACTCCAAAGAGATCACTGGTGAGTCCAGAGCTGACCAAAACCCCCTCCACCCAGCAGTCCTCTGAACATCAGACACACACAGCTGGGCCACGACTGAAAGGGACAAACCCAGGCAAAGCCTGGACATCAGTTGCAATAGGAGAATTCTATTCCAGGATAGGCCTGGCAGGGGCACCCTCCTCCCTAACCCAACCCCCGCGAGTACATACCTGAGAAAGAGATAAACCCATACCTCCCCATGGGAGGAGATCTCCCTGACCATATGAGAGTGGGAGGGGAGGACTGAAGCCCCACCCACCTCCACTGCCCCTCCTCCTTCCCTGCTTGGGCACTGAGGAAAGAGTGAAAGGGGTGGCTCTGCAGGAGAGAACCGATTAGAGGAACAATTACAGAACCTGCCACAAGAGGGCAGGGTTTTTTTTAATTTTCAATTTTTAAAAAAATTTTAAAATTTTTTTTGACTTTTTGTTTTGTAGTCCATCTGTTTTTAAAATATTTTTCCTTTGTGCATGAGTGTGTAAATGAGGGTTTGATCTGCTCCCCCCAATATAATTTCTTTTCTTTTTCTGTTTCTTTCTTCTTTTATTTGTCATTTTCTGTTTATATGTGTTTGTGAATGAGTGTTCATCTTTCAATTTTGTTGTGTTGTTGGGGTTTTTTTGCTCTTTAGTTATTCTGGGGTTTTTTATTTTCATATATTATAGTTTAAGGTGTCTGACAATATATGTGTGAGAGTTCAACATGAATTCCATTTTTTCTTCCCTCCTTCCAATCTTTCTGTTTTTCTTCTCTATTCACTTTATGCTAGGCATGTGAGTGTGTGTCTGTGTTTAGTTTTCTCAGTTTTTTGTTGTTGTTTGTTTGGTTTCACTTTTTTATTATTCCAGTGTGTTTTGGGGGATGTGTGTATGTTTGTGTGTGTCTGTGTGTGTGTGTGTGTTCAATTGTTTTTTGCATTGGTTTCTGCTTTGCATCGTCATCTAGAATGGTGGTAGGAAGTGGGTCTCAGGGAACACATACCACAATAAGTGAACATTATAATTTGCAAGTAGTTTCTGAATCTTAGCACCCTATCCCCTACTTTATTTGAATTTCAAAAGCTACAAGAGACAGCAAAGCTTCCGATCCACCATCTATTTCAAAATAGAACAAATCCAGAGCCCATATCAGGGAAGAAAAGAGGACTGAGCAAACATCAGAAGGAAAAGCCTCTGCCACTGACCCTGAATAACAGAACTAAACAGAAAAACAAGGGATCTGTCAAAAATAAGGAAAAACCAAAGGAAGACCTCAGGCAATTTCAAGTGTACCCAAGACCAAACTCCTGAAAAATCAGACCTTGGTGCCCAAACAATGGAAGTCACCAACCACTGGCACCAGAATATGACAGGGATTAGGGAATGAATGGAAAGAGTGAATAAGACTCAAGAAAGACAAGGTACAACCCTGAAAGAACTTGTAACAGAGATTTTGCCAATAAAAAATTTCATCCAGGAAATAACAAGATGACAAGCATGGAAAGCAGAATTAATCAAGCTGAAGAAAGAATGTCAGAACTTGAAGATCAGAACATGGAATTAACCTGATCTGTAAAAAAATGTAGAAAGGAGACTCAGAAAGAAAGAACAAAATCTACAAGAGATGTGTGATTCTATCAAGAGGCCGAACCTATACCTGATTGTTATCCCAGAAGAAGAAAGGGAAATGGAGAACAACTTGGAGCAAGCATTCCAGGAGGTAATCCAAGAAAACTTTCCCCCTCTCTCACCAGAGATGTGACCAGCCAAGCACAAGAGATACAGAGAACCCA
>CAUYQG010100777.1:0-27255 GCA_963574415.1 Tarsius wallacei | reverse complement strand
GTTTATTTAATTGTTTACCCAAAAATGATTCAGGAGCAAGTTGTTTAATTTCCATGTATTTATGTACTTTTTAGGCTCCTCCTTGTGTTGATTTCCAGTTTTATTCCACTGTGGTCTGAGAAGGTGCATGGCAGGATTTTAGTCTTGGAATACACAATTTTTTAAATAAATAAATTCCATTTGGGGGGAGAGTCCCCCCTCATAGACCACTAGTCTCCAAACTTTTAAAATACTACCCATAATAAAAATTTATGGTCATAGAATTAGAATCTTTTGGAAAAACTTTTGAGTAAGCTACACATAAATAACATGTAGTGGTCAGAGTTCTCCAGAGAAACAGAACCAATAGGAAAAATATGCATCCAAGAAAGGGAAAGAGAGACAGAGACAGAGACAGTGAGAGAGATTTATTTATTTTAGGCAATTGGCTCACATGTTTGTGGAGGCCAGCAAGTTCAAAATGTGCAAGGTAAGCCAGCAAACTGGAGACTCACAGAAGAGTTGGTGTCTGGCATCTAAAAGCAGTCTACAGGAAGAATCCTCTCTACTTGAGAAAGGCCAGCCTTTTTCCTAAGGATTACAACTGATTGGACTTCCTGCATTATTGAGGGTAATCTACTTTATTCAAAGTCTACTGATATAGATGTTAATTTTATCTAAAAAGTACCTTCGCAGTGATATCCAGTTTGATCCATATTTGATCAAACATCTGGGTACTACAGCTTCACCAAATTAGACACATAAAATGAACCATCATACATGTATGCTACTTTACTACAAAACCATTTTTAGAAATAATAAAATTATAAAACCAAAAGAAAAATTTGAATACTTTTTTCTTGGCTCTCAGTAACTTTTGTGTATTCCATGAATGCATGCAGCCCACAGGAGACCCTGCTATAATGTCTGGAGAGCCATTATACAAAGGAGTAATAGAAATAAATAAGTGTCATTGTTATTTTTCTCATGCAGAGTGAAAAAAGTGAGGTGAAATGCAAGAAAACCAGTCAGGAAGAAACAGTTGGGCAGAATAGAGAGGCCTGGAGTCCGAGCCAAGGTATAGAAATGGTGATAAAGTGAGCAATAGAAGATAGAACGAACAAGGTCATTGATCATGAGAGTTGAAGATGGTGAAGAGTCTTAAGTGACTGCCAGCACTTGGTCCTTGGGCTTATTGACTATGAGTGTGATTGGTTAGATTTACTGGGTTCAGATCTGCACATACTAAATTTGAATGCCTTTGTTCATCCACAAGGAGCTACCTACCCTCTTTGCACTGAGAAATATAGACTTGGAATGAAGCTGTGAGTTTCAGACTAGACAAAGGAGATACAGCAAATTAGTGACAATAGAAAAAGGATGAAATTGGAGTAACAAGACACATTAACATTTAAATGATATACTAGTATTAACAAAACTGACTACCATTTATCCAGAGTTTATCACAAGCAAGGCACTGTGTTAAATGTTTTGCATACATTATCTTAATTAACTTTTAAAACAACTCTGGGAAACAAAAATTGTCATCACTCTTTTTTTTTTTTTTTTGAGTTAAAGTCTCACTCTGTCGCCCAGACTGGAGTGCAGTGGCTGCTCCCGGCCACTGCAACCTCGTGGCCACTGCAACCTCGACCTGCTGGGCTCCAGCGATCCTTCCGCCTCAGCCTTCCAAGTAGCTGGAACTACAGGCGCGTGCTACCACCGCCCAGCTAATTTTTTGATTTATTGTAGAGACGAGGTCTCGCCAAGTTGCCCAGGCAGGTCTCGAACTCTCAGGCTCAGGCAATCCACTCACCTCAGCCTCCCAAAGTGTGTCATCACTCTTTTTATTGACCAAGAAACTGATGCTTAGGGGCAGGCTCTGTGGCTCACATCTGTAATTCCAGCATTTTGCGAGGTGGGATGATTTTGCTTAAGGCCAGGAGTTTGAGATCAGCCCAGGTAACACAGTGAGACACTGTCTCTACCAAAAAAAAAAAAAAATTAACAGCCAGGCTTGGTGGCATGTGCCTGTTGTCCTAGCTACTGGGATCCTGAGGCGGGAGGATGGTTTGAGCCCAGGAGGTTGATATCAGCTTGCGTAATATAGTGAGACCCTGTTTCCACAGGAAAATGACTTGAACCCAGGAGTTTGAGGTTATAGTGATTTGTGATCACACCACTGCAATCCAGCCTGAGTAACAGAGCAGGACATTGTTTCAAAAAAGAAAAAAAAGAAGAAAAAGAAAGAAACTGATACTTTGAAAAGCTAAATAACTTGCCCTAAGTCGGAGTCTGTAAAAGAAAGTGCTCGAATTAAAACTCAGGTTTAGCCAAACTCTGAGCACCATGTTCTTAATCACCATATGGTATCATCACCTATTTAAGTAGCAAATTGTATTATAAAACAAAAGTATTATACCTATTACCAGGTGCATGGAGAGCTCCAAGAGGAAGAGATGGAGTGACTTGGTGATTTAGCAGGATATTTCCTTGTACATGAGGCCTGACAATTAAGTTCGCGAACTTGCCACCACGTGCTTATATTGACGGCACTGTGCAAACAACTTGGTAAGGTTTCATAACCTTAGATTATCAGTGTCTCATAGCTGTGCTTGTGTCAATGTGTGGCAATGTCTTATTGAGTGGCATTCATTATTGTTGTTGCATGTTTTTGTGTGCTAGCATAAGAGTGTCAGAGCTTGGATTAGAACAACGAACAAACGTTAAATTTCTTTGTTAAACTTGGCAAGAGTTGAAATGAAATCAGAGACATGTTAGTCCAAGTTTATGGGGATAATACCATGAAGAAAATGGCAGTGTACAAATAGCTTAAATGCTTTTCTGAGGGGAGAGAAAGTGTCAATGATGAAGAGAGGTCAGGATGGCCAGTAAGCAGCAGAACTGATGAAAGCATTGCAAAAATTTGTCAAATTGTGTGTCAAAATTGCCAACTGGCTGTGAGAAGCATAGGAGACCATCAACAGAGAAACATCAATAGAGAAACATTGATAGAGAAGCAGTTAAGAAAATCTTCACTGAAAATCTTGACATGAGAAAGGTGTGTGGAAAAAAATGGTTCAGAAGGAACTCTAGTGTCATGATAATGCACCAGCTCACAGAGCATTGTCTGTTAGAAAGTTTGTATCCATTAAACAAATATGTGTATTGAAACACCACCCTCCCTACTTACCTGATCTGACCCCCAGTGACTTTTATTTTATTTTATTTACCAGATGATAAAGGAAATATTGAAAGGAAAACATTTTGATGACATTCAGGACATCAGGGGTAATACGATAGCTTTGATGACTATTCTAGAAAAAGAGTTCCAAAATTGCTTTGACTGGTGGATTAGGTGCTGGCATCGGTGCACAGCTTTCCAGAAGGAGTACTTTGAAGGTGACCATAATGATATTCAACAATGAGGTATGCAGCATTTTTTCTAGGATGAGTTCATGAACTTAATTGTCAGACCTCATAAAAACCTCATGGTAGATTAGGATGGAGATGGTCAATGAGGGGCGGCTAAATTGTCTTTCTCCTATGGAGTAAACCACAATAGAGTGAATTTCCTCAGCACCCAGAGGAACCGGACCAGCAGCATGCCTCACAACTTACTAAAGAAGCTACAATAACCGCATAGTGCAAAGAAGAGAAAAATCAATCGACCTAGGCTGGAACTAGCCAGACTTGCCTGGATCACCACAAACTACTGACAGACCCTGGGCACAGTGGGAAAGGTGAGTGAAAGAAATTCAGAAATTCTCCCCTACTTTCACAACCTAAAAGATTCTCTGAGCCTTGCAGGACTCCAGTCCTTCATGAAAAACTGCCTCACCCACAGTCATGTTCTGCTGAAATCTACATGGAGAGACTCAATAAAAAGGAGCCCTGAGCATCTCTGGTTGCCATATCCCAGGAACTCAATGCTTCTGGTGGCTGCTTTCTAGCTGGCCTGGGAAGAGGTGGGCCCCAAGGGCAAATGCCACAGTTACAGACTGTTCCCAGCTGGGGCAGACTGCTGAGAACATTGGAATTCCTGAGGGTGACTGCATTTTGACATTCAGATCGCAGACTGCTTTAGGCTAAGGAAGGAAGCCAGGTGAGAATTGTTGCCATAGCAACCTCTCACTATGTGTCCCCTCTGCACAACAGCATTACCCAGTAGCTGGGGACTCCCTACCAATCCCCACTTGGGTAGCCAAGAGTGCACATAGGTGGGGGACCTCCTGGCCAGAAGTCAACAGCACAGCCCATCGCATCTGATGTAATACTTCAGCTTTGGGGAATGTCTGCTCCCAGACCCAAGCAAATACCACTATCCAAGATGCTCTGGCCACTTGATGCCATGAGCCTGTGTGAGTATCCAACACAGGACCACCACAGTTGTCAGCTGAGAAACTCACCACACAAATGCTATATATAACCAAGGGCAACCTACAGTGCCTACATCAGCCCCGTGCCAACCTGAAATAAGAAGAACCAGGCTACTGAAATAAGAAGAAATCAGAAAAATAATTCGGACAATATGAAAAACAGAGTTCTCTAACATCCTCAAAAGACCGCATTAACTCTTTAGCAATAGCTCCTAATCAAAATGAAATTTTTGAAATTCCAGAGATAGAATTTAAAGACTGATTACAAAATTGATCAATGAGATTCAGGAGAAAGTTGAAAACCAACAACAAGAAATTTTTAAAAATTCAGGTTATGAATGAAAAATTCTGCAAAGAGATAGGCACACACAAGAGGGAGAAAAAAGCTAAAATTCTAGAAATGAAAGAATCATTTAGGGTAGTACAAGATACAGTGGGAAGTTTTAAGTGTAGACTAGAACGCATAGAAGAAAGGATCTCAGCTGGGCATGGTGGCTAGCCTGCCATCCCAGCATTTTGGGAGGCCAAGGCTAAAGGATTGCCGAGTCCAGGGGTTCGAGACCAGCCTGGGCAACTTGGTGAGACCTCATCTCTACAATATATTAAAAAACTAGCCGGGTGTGGTAGCATGTATTTCTGGCTACTTGGAAGGCTTAGGTAGAAAGATCGCCTGAACCGAGCAGGTCGATGCTGGGGTGGCCATAAGCGTGCCACTGCACTCCAGCCTGGGCAACAGAGTGAGACTCTGACTCAAAAAAGAAGAATAAGAAGAAAGGATCTCAGAACTTGAAAATAAGGCTTTTGAATTAACTCAATCAGACAAAAATGAAGAAAAAAAAAGAGAATAGAATAAAATTGTCAAGAAATGTGGGCTTATGTAAAACATTCAAACCTAAGAATCATAGGTGTTCCTGAGAAAAAAGAGAAAACAACAGGTTTGGAAAACTGATATGAGGCAATAATGGAGGAAAACTTCCCTGACCTTGCCAGAGATTTACACATTCAGATATAAGAAGCACAATGAACTCCCAGAGAATTCATTACAAAAAGGTTATGCCCAAGGCATATAATCACCCAGTTATGCAAAGTTAATGTTAAGGAAAGAATTTTAAGTTCAATGAGGCAGAAGCATCAGATAAATTACAAAGGTAAACCCATCAGACTAACAACAGACTTCTCAGAAGAAACTCTACAAGCCATAAGTGATTGGGGCCCATCTTCAATCTTGTCAAACAAAATTAACAGTCAAGAATTTTATAAACCACAAAACTAAGTTTTGTAAATGAAGGACAAATGAAGCTTTTCTCAGTCAAGCAAACAATGAGGGAATCTGTCACCACTAGAACAACTCTACTAGAAACACTCCAAGAGGTCCTAAATACTAAAACAAAAGGTGGAAACACACTAATGGAGAAATAATGGAAATCTTAATGCTCACAAGCATTATGGGACACCAACACAATAGAGAAAAAAATCAATAAATAAAGTGATTAGATAACAAACAACATGATCAATGGACTAGTATCTTAAATATCATTATTGGCCATGTTTTCATAAGCTTTGGCCTCCTCCCATACCTTGAGGAGGTAAATCTCCTCTCTCTCTCTCCCTTTCTTATTTAGTTTCTAAATAAACCAC
Source organism: Tarsius wallacei (assembly GCA_963574415.1). Classification (NCBI taxonomy): domain Eukaryota; kingdom Metazoa; phylum Chordata; class Mammalia; order Primates; family Tarsiidae; genus Tarsius; species Tarsius wallacei. Next base: position 21,259 of record CAUYQG010100777.1, on the reverse strand, counting down.
ATTTCCAAATCTGAAGTATATATACACATATATATGTACACACACACACACATAAATATATATAATTAAAAACTTTGAGCATAAGTGGTCTCAATTCCCCTTGAAATTGTATTGACTGACAGAATGGATGATAAATCACAATCCAAATATCCGCTGCTTCCAAGAGACTTATTTATCACACAAAGACCCTCACAGACTCAAAGTAAAGAGGTGGGAAAAAATATTCCATGCAAATGGAAACCACAAATGATCAGGAGTAACCATTCTCATATCAGATAAAAGAGACCTTAAATTTACAATGATAAAAAAAGACAAAGTTGGTTATTATACAATGAAAATGGATCAAAATAACAAGAAGACATAACAGTTTTAAATATACATGCACCTGCCACCAAAGCCCTCAGTTTTATAAAACAAATTCTGTAAGACATAAAAAATAGAGACAGACAATACAATCATAGTGGAAAACTTCAATACTCCACTGGCAGGAATGAACAGATCATCAAAGCAAAAAGGCAACAAAGAATATTTGAGTTAAACTGGGTCCCAGAGCAAATGGAACTAACAGACATCTACAGAACATTTCACCAAAAGCTACAGTATATATATTTTTCTCATTAGCACAGGAAACATTCTCCAAGATAGACCATATGATAGTCCACAAATTAAGTCTCAATTAATTCAAAAATTCCAAATAATATCAAACAACTTCTCAGAACACAGTGGTATAAAACTAGAAATTAACTCTAAGAAGAACTTATGAAACCAAACAACAACATGGAAGTTAAGCAATATGCTTCTGAATGATTCTTGGGTCAACAATGATCAAAATGGATCATTGGATCAAGACGGATCAAGCTGTTCCCAGAGGAAAATGTACAGTGCTTAAGGTCTACATTAATAAGACTGAAAGGTCACATATTGACAACCTGATGTCACATTTCAAGGAACTAGAGAAACATGAACAAACCAAACCCTAAGCCAGCAGAAGAAAATAACAAAAAATTAAAGCAGAATTAAATGAAACTTAAAAAAGAAAAAAAAACCTCAATGAAACAAAAATTGGTTATTTGAAAAGATAAGATAAACTAAATTTATAGATCAGTAGCTAGATTAATTAAGAAACAAAAGGAAAAGATAAAAATTAGCTCAATCAAAAATGAAAATGGAGACATGAAAACTGAGACATCAGAAACTTAAAAGATCATCTGATACTATTATGAATACCTCTACACAAAGAAACTAGACAATCTAGAGAAAATGAATAAATTCTTGAAAACATACAACCCCTCCAATCTTGAATCTGGAAGAAATAGAAACCCTGAGCAGACTAATAATGAGCAGTGAGATTAAAAGTATCCCATCAACAAACCAAGTCTAGGACCTGATAGACTTACAGCCAAATTCTACTAGACTTTCAAAGAAGAACTGGTATCAGTTTTAATAAAGCTAATCTATAAGATTGAAGTGGAGGGAATTCTCCCTAAATCATTAGCTGTTATTACCCTGATACCAATACTAAGAAAGACACAACATCAACAGTAACAAACCCTGCAGATCAATATCCCTTATGAACATAGATGTGAAAATACTCAACAAAATATCAGAAAGTCAAACTCAACAGTGCATTAAGAAAAATTACCACAGTCAAGTGAGTTTTATCCCAGGGATATAAGGGTGCTTCAACATATACAAGGCAATAAACAAAATCCACTACATAAGCAAAATTAAAAACAAAAAGTATATGATCATTTCAGTAGACAAAGAAAGCAATTGATAAAATCCAGCATCCCTTCATGATAAAAACCCTCAGAAATATATGCATAGAGGAAGCATTGCTCAAAGTAGTAAAAGCCATATACAAACAACCCACACCCAATGTCAACAGAGAAAAGTTTAACAAATTCCCACTCACTATTGTAACAAGGGAAGGATGCCCACTTTCAACATTTCTTAACATAGTACTGAAAGTCCTAGCCAGAGCAATCAAGGAAGAAAACAAATAAATAAAAATAAATAAATAGACAAACAAATAAATAGATAGATAAATAAATAAATAAATAAATGGCAGCCAAATTAAAAAAGAAGAAATCAACCTCTCTCTGTATGATGACATTGTGATTTTATACCTAAAGAATCCAAAATTCCTCAAAGAGACTCCTGGACTTAATGAATTTGGTAAAATTTTAGGATACAAAACCAACACACACAAATCAGTAGCACTGCTATACACTAATAGCTGTCCAGCTGAGAATCAAATCAATAACCCAATTCAATTTACAATAAAAAGACAAAACATTAAACTACATAGGAATACGTTTAACCAAAGAGGTAAAAGATCTCTACAAGAAGAACTACAAAACACTGAAAAAAGAAGTTCTAGAGGACACAAACAAATGGAGAAACAACCCATGCTCATGGATTGGAAAATTAAACATGATTAAAATGACCACATTACTCAAAGTAATCTACAAATTTAATGCAATTGATATCAAACTACCAACATCATTTTTTACAAAATTAAAAAAAAAAAGCCTAAAATTCCTATGAAATCACAAAAGGAGCCAGAATTTTCAAAGTGATTTTAAGCAAAAAGAACAAAGCTGGAGGCATCGCATCACCTCCCTTCAAATTATACCACAAGGCTACAGTAACCAAAACAACACGGTGCTGGTACAACAGCAGACACATGGAACAATGAAACAGAATAGAGAATCCAGAAGTAAATCCCTGTACTTACAGCCAACTGATCTTTGACAAAGCAGACAAAAACATACATTGGGGAAAGACAACTTATTCAATGAATAGTTCTGGGAAAATTAGATAACTACAATCAGAAAAATGAAATTGGATCTGTCCCCATATACACAAATTAACTCACGTTGGATTAAAAACTTAAATGTCAAACCTGAAGCCATAAAAGTCCCAAAAGAAAATCTAGGAAAAAATCTTCTGAACTTTGGCATAGTCAAGGAATTTATGGATAAATCCTCAAATACAGATGCAACAAAAACAAAAATAAATAATTGAGACTTAATTAAACAAAAATGCTCCTGCACAGAAAAATAAATAATCAACAGAGCAAATAGGCAACCTACTGAATGGGAGAAGATATTTGCAAACTATACATTTGACAAACAACTAATTACCAGAATCGACAAATAACTCAAAAAAGTCAGCAAGAAAAAAGCTATAACCCCATTAAAATGTGGGCAAATTATATGAACAGATTATCTCTCAAAAGAAGATATACAAATGGCCAAAAAACATATGAAAAAATGCTCAACATCACTAATTATCAGGGAAATGCAGATTAAAACCACAATGGGATACCAACTTATACCAGTCAAAATGGTAACTATTAAGTAATCAAAAAACAATAGATACTGGCATGAACGAAATGAAAGGGAATGCTTATACACTGTTGGTAGGAGTGTAAATTAGTACAACCTCTATGGAAATTGGTATGGAGATTTCTCAAAGAACTAAAAGTTAATCTACCATTTGATCCAGTAATCCTACTACTAGGTATCTACCCAAAGAAACAGATGTCATTATATTAAAAAGACTCACATGTTCATTGCAGCACAATTTACAATTTCAAAAATGTGGAATCAACCTAAATGCCTATCAATTGATCAGTGAATAATGAAAATCTGGTATCTATACACTATGGAATACTATTCGGTCATCAAAAATGTTGAAATAGTGTCTTTTGCAGCAACTTGGATTGCATTGGAGAACATCGTCTTAACTGACACAGGAACAGAAAACCAAGCACCACCTGTAACCACTTATAAGTGGTAGCTAAACCAAGGATCTGCAAAGGTGTACAATGATCTACTGGACACTGGAAATTCAGAAAGAGATAGGAGGAAAGGGCAGAGGGACAAAAATTACCAATTGGATACAATGTGTACAGGTTGGAGTGGTGGGTACATGTAAAGCCCAGACTTCTCTGCCACTACACAATGCAACCATGTAACCAAAAACTATTTGTACCTCTTGAAGCTATTGAAAAATAAATAAATAAATAAAACCTCATGGAGTTAATTGTGTAAATGCCCAGGCTTTGGACCTGGAAGACTGTAATTCAAATGTTTCTTTGACTCTCCATGTTTTGACTTGAAAAGCAGGGATAAAAAGTAGTGTCATATGCTTCTTATTAAAATTACATTAAATAATGTATATATAGTGTCTTTTAAATAAATTGCAACAATTCTTCTTCTTATTATTTTTTTTCATTTTGGTCTAACTGTATAACAGAAACTGTCCTTCAGGGAGAATTATCAGGATTGCAAATGAGTGCCACATTACCTCATAGAGATTATTCCACATTTTATTTAAACAATTAAAAAAAATGTATTTATTTATACGTGCTTCTAACAATAAGCACTTTTTGGTGTGGTTTTCAAATATATAAACACAGGCAGTGAACAGCTCAATAGTCCCTTTAAGCCTGTATAAATTCCAAACCATATTTTTCACTTTCCAAACTAATTGAAAACAAATTCCGAAAAATCACAAAGAAAAATGGGACCGGAAAATTTGTTAGTATTTAAGCAGGCTTCCTTTTTTTTTTTTTTTTTGAGTTGGAATGCAGTGGCCCCTCCTGGCCACCGCAGCCTCGACCTGCTGGGCTCCGGCGATCCTTCCATCTCAGCCTTCCAAGTAGCTGGAACTACAGGCGCGCACTACCACGCCTGGCTAATTTTTTGATTTATTGTAGAGATGAAGTCTCGCCAAGTTCCCCGGGCGGGTCTCGAACCCACGGGCTCAGGCAATCCACTCACCTCAGCCTCCCAAGGGGCGGGATTACAGGCTGAGCCACCGAGCCTGGCTAAGCAGGCTTCTACTAACAAATTTTTCAGTTTTTTAAGCAGGCTTTCAGGGCACCTGGGTAACATTAAAAAGTACCCCAGAAGATAGCAAAATAGTATGATTGTTTGAGATTACTGTGTATATATAAAAATTATATATTATATATTATATAATTTGTCTCAAAAGACTGAATGGGTAACAAGTAATTCTCATTTTTATGTCTGCTGGCTCTGACGGTGGAAATGCCCAGCTGGGGAACTGGTGTGCCTGTTGTGATGTCTGGGTGGACCAGCTGAGCTTAGAGAAGCAATCATTCTCCCTCTTCCCTCTCACTCTGATGTCTGCTAATAAGGTCCAGAGGATTTCTCCTGTGTAGAAGACACATTTGATACAATGGTAAATTACCCATACCCAAGCTAAATAGATGAAAAAAAGAAAAAAAAAGAAAAGAAAAAGAAAAAAGAGAAAAAGATTAAATGCAAGCAGTTTAACAATAAAAGCATACAAATTGTAGTCAACATCAAAGTATCTCTTTTCCAGGATTGCCATGATACTATGATAGCCTACCACCTGGCCCATTAGATGTTTGCTGAGTAAACTTACACTCGTGTTAAGTAACAAAATATTTATTTACAAGAGTTAGATGGTTGTCCAATGTATAACTTTCTATTAAGCAGTAAATTATCTTTTCTTAACTACTTTAAAATTAATATCCTTATCCCTTTTAATCATTTGCTAAACCTGTATGGTTTTTTGTTTAAATACAAGGACACAATTCAGCAAGTTATTATAAGATTCCATCTCTAATGATTAGAGAAAAAAAAAAAAAAAAAGGATTCCATCTAGTGAAAACACAAGCTAATGTGGTTTAGAAAGCATGGCTTAAAATTTCTTGAAGATGTGTTTACCATCTTGCCTAAATTATGCAGACAGAGCTTATATACTATTAGGGCCTTAACGTTCTTCACATTGAAAACATTTTCAGATTCAGAAAAGCTTCATTGTTTGGTTTGAACTTTTCCATTTAAAATAATTAAGATAGAATGAGGAACTTAATCCTCTTCCTAAGTGTTATTTTCCTCAGTGAAGGCTGAGAAACAGCATAAAGATGCAATCTGGAAAAAAAAGTAAAGAAAAAAGCTTTCTCTTTCACTTAATTACTAATAACAAAATTGCAAACATACAGAACCTAATATTTAGAGTCGTTTTTTATTGACCATTTGTCAGCTTCTCCAGAGACAATGCATTGCTGTAAGTAACAATTGAACCACATCTTTCTCTGCACTCCTCTGTGAGACTTTCTCTTCAAGAATTCCAAGGCAGCAATCACCCACCGCTCCCTGTATCTAGCCAAACAAATAATGCAAGCAAAAGAACTATTCTCCTTTTTTGTTATTCACTTTATATTACTGTAATCCTGAAATAAAATAAGACTTGAGAGAAAAAGGCCACCACAAATTTTATATTACATTTTCATTCCTGAGCTGACCTTAGTTAGCTTTTCCTTTGAAACCACAACAAAGTCTCAAAATCAAAGTGTTATTAATTTATCAGTTGTACAGTAATGAATTTTTCAGATTGTTTATATAGAGATCTCTTAAGACTGAAAATTTGCAATGTCATAGTTTGCTTTTTCAGCTCTCAATATTGTGCCCTTATTTCCAAAAGGCATGATAGTGTACAGAAAAATATAACTTAATGGACTGCCATTGTTCAGTTAGTCCATTATTTGGGCTTGTTAGAAGATGATATAAATATTTCCAAATACAATTCTTTTCAGAATGAATCCTTTGGTCTCTGTGTTTTAACCACTACCAACCAAGGATAAATTAATTACAGACTTTTAAAGTTAGCTGTGGTTAATATTTTCCCACTAAATGAAAATGAATTTGGAGATTCAGTGAGAGCCATAATTATGTTTAATTAGTTAATATACTTGCGAAATAAAGCAACTTCAGATTGTTACTAATATTTCTACTCTTGGTTTCAACATAGGTGTTCACAGTAAAAATGGAATAAAAAAGCCATTTTATTAGTTCACTGTTCCCCAAATTCATTTCAGCTTATTATTTTTATTATTAGAAAATATAATGGCCATTTTACCTTGTAAGGACCATCAACAACAATTACTATAAATTCAAATGCCATGGGATTTCTGTGAATGAGTTTTGGTCAAGGAAGTGCTGGCTAGGAAAGAGAGAGAAGATAAAACAAATGAACCTTCCTTATTTAAATTCCCCGCTGAGTAAATACTGCCACATTACCAGCTCTGAATAACTTCCATCCACTGTGCCAAAAATGATGCACTGTATTTGCAATGCATCTTTTCAATAAATACTCCTTGAGAGAAACCACCACAAAAATCATGACAGCTGTCATTGCACTAAACTTTTACTTTTTCAAATCATTTTCTGAAAGCCAACATTAGAATCAAATTAAAATAAAGCTGAGGTTTTCTAAATAAAACTGTCAAAAAAGATAAAAGTTTTTACATTGACAGTGAAGCAAATGATTTTTTCCACTCTGTTGAGGTTGCATAATAGTGCAGTATATCTGAATGACTTATGGTCCATTAATGACAGATTAACAGCTGGAGGAGGGGAGATCTTTCCAAGAATAGTTTTCAAATGAATGGAACTTCAGGCCCAGAGGCCATGGGAAATGCAAAGTGTGGGGAGCTCAGGGAAGATGTGGGTGGAGGAGTCTTATAAGATCAGACTTTCATAACTCATTAAAATCACTGAAAATGACAGTGTGATCTGAAATGAATTTTCCACATTCACAGGGGAAGGAGGTCACAGTAAATACTAAGTCCTTGAAGATGACTGCCGAAGGTAGAGATCCTTGAGAGTATGTGTGCAGCATACCTGAAAGAAATCAGTCTTGCTAAGGCATAATTTGGGAGGGATGCCATGTACATAATTTTACTCACCAGGATTCTTTGGATGAAATGAAATACCAAACATTTTATGCAGCTAGGTGGTATGGGATGAAGTTGATACTAAAAATGTATTTTATACATTGGGTTGATTTTGTTTAGAAAGCACTATCTCACATTCTGGAGTGAGAATTACATCATATATAATATATGCCTTTGTAAAATTATATACATTCTAAAATATAGGACTCATATCAACTGTATTTTCTTTTTTTTTTTTTTTTGAGTTGGAGTCTCACTCTGTCGCCCAGACTGGAGTGCAGTGGCCGCTCCCGGCCACCGCAGCCTCGACCTTCTGGGCTCCGGCGATCCTTCCGCCTCAGCCTTCCGAGTAGCCGGAATTACAGGCACGCGCTACCACGCCCGGCTGATTTTCTGATTTATTGTAGAGATGAGGTCTCGCTTGCCCAGGTGGGTCTCGAACCCGCGGGCTCAGGCAATCCACTCACCTCAGCCTCCCAAAGGCGCGGGATTACAGGCTGAGCCACCGAGCCCGGCTCGGCCTAGTGTTTAAGTGAAAGGAAGAGTCGCACATCTCTCACTTGAAATCAAAAGCTAGACACGATGAAGCTTAGTGAGGAAGGCATATTGAAAGCTGAGATAGGCCAAAAACTAGGCCTCTTGCACCAAATAGTTGGCCACATTATGGATGTCAAACAACGTTCTGGAAGAAAATGAAGAGCGCCACTTCAGTGAGCACACAAATGATAAGTTCGAGTGGTCTGCATAGAAGATGGAACCAGTCACAATGTTCCCTTTAGTCAAAGCCCAATCCAGAGTGAGGCCCTGACTCTTCAATTCTATGAAGGCTGAGAGGGGGAGGAGGCTGCAGAGGCCAACAGAGATTTTGTCTATGAGTTTTAAGCCAGAAGAGGAAGAAGAGGAGGAGAATAAGAGCAAAAGGAGGAGGAGAAGAAGGGGAGGAGGAGGGGGAGGAGGCAGAGAGTCAGGGAAAGGAAGAGAGAAGGGGTAGAGATAGGGATGAGAAACGCGTAGGGATGAGAGATGCCAGTCAACTGGAGTGCGGATGGGGATTATGTAGGATGAGATGACACTAAAACTTCCTTGATGGAGAGGAGACTAAAAGATATTTTATGCCTAGGAATATATTTAATCAAGAAGAGGGGAAGGATTTTCACAAATAAAATGACAAAACACCGATGAAAGAAATTGTAGAGGACACAAACAAATGTAGAGGACAAAGACATCCCATGCTCATGAATCAGAAGAATTAATATCATTAAGATGACCTTGCTGCTCAAAGCAATCTACAGATTCAAGGCAATCCCTATCAAAATACCAACTTCACTTTTCACAGAATTAAAAAAAAAAAAAATCCTAAAATTCATATGGAATCAAAAAAGAGCTCAGATAACCAAAACAATCCTAAGCAAAAGAACAAAGCTGGAGGCATCATATTACCTGACTTCAAATTATACTGCAAAGCTATGGTAACCAAAACAGCATAGTATTGGAATAAAAATAGACACATAGATCAATGGAACAGAATGGAGAACCCAGAAATAAAGCCACATATTTACAACCAACTAATCTTTGACAAAGATGAGAGGAACATAGACTGGGGAAAGGACATCTTTTGCAATAAAATGGTGCTGGGAAAATTGGATAACCACATGCAGAAGAATGAAATTGGGCCTCTACCTCTCACCATTTACAAAAATCCACTCAAGATGGATTAAGGACTTAAATATAAGACCCAAAACTCCAAAAGTACTGGAATAAAACCTAGGGAAAACTCTTCTGGACACTGGCCTAGGCAAAGATTTCATGACTAAGACCTCAAAAGCACAGACAATGAAAACAGAGATAGACAAATGGGACTTAATTAAACTAAAAAGCTTCTACACAGCAAAATTATCAACTGAGTAAAAAAACAACCTGTGGGAAGGGGGGAATTTGCAAACTATGCATCTGACAGGGGACTAATATTCAGAATTTACAAGGAGCTCAAAGAACTCTGCAAAAGAAAAACAAATAATCCCATTTAAAAAGTGGGCAAAGGACATGGACAGACATTTTTCAAAAGCCACAAATGGCCAACAAACATATGAAAAACTGCTCAGCATCACTAATCATCAGAGAAATGCAAGTTAAAACTACGAGATATCATCTTAACACCAGTTGGAATGGCTATTATTAAAAAGTCAAAAAATAACAGATGTTGGAGGATGCAGAGAAAAGCAAATGCTCCTACACTATTGGTGGGGAGTACAACCTCTATGAAAAACAGTATGGAGATTTCTTCAAGAACTAAACATAGATCTACTATTCAATCCAGCAATCTCACTCCTGGGTATCTACCCAAAGGGAGATAAATCATTATACCAAAAAGATACCTGCACTCGTATGTTTTTCTCAGCACCATTCACAATAGCTAAGACAAATCAACTTAGGAATCAGTCTAAGTGTTCATCAGCAGATGATTGGATAAAGAAAATGTGGTGTGTATATATATATATATATATATATATATATATATATATATATATACACAATGGAATGCTATTCAGCAAAAAAAAAAAAAAAAGAGAGAGAATTAAATCACATCTTTTGCAGAGACATGGATGGAACTGGAGGCCATTAACTTAAGTGAAACAATTCAGAAAGTGAAAGTTGCCTGGACTTGGTAAAGGTACCTAAGAAGTTAATTACTGCTTTTCAGTCCCCAAATCAAAGTGTGCACTGCTGTGTTTTGACGGTCCCCAGGTGCCTCCATGCCTTTTCTTTACTGGCCTCCCAAGAGCAGAGCGGATTCGCTGAGCACAGCACCTACGATGAACACAGAAGAGTATGCTCGCACGGAATCAATGAGACAGATAAGGAAATGAAAGATAACTAGTAGAAGAATGATTGGCTCTTTCTTTTGCCTTTCAGGTGTCCTATCTTGGTTTGTCAACCAAGGCTTGGTTCTTGGGGCTTTCAGAGGCAGGAAAGCCATCTGAGGTCTGATGTTGAAGGAGCCAGTAAGGTGGATGCTGTAGGATTGACCGGTAATACTCCCGTTTTACAGAGAATATTCAGGCCCAGAGGTGTTAAGTAACTTGATCAAGGGACTCCAGGCAGCAAGAGTTAGAGCCAGTAACAAAAAAAGCAACAGTCTGGGTCAGGGCTGGGAGGTATATTCTGTGCAGGATTAGTTCTTAGCCTTGTATTTGAATTATGCCATTCCTGTTAGGTTGGTAGTTGTATTATTCCCATTTTACAGATGGGGAGATTAAGACACAGCAAGGTTAAGCAACCTGCCCAAGGTTATACAACGTATACGGTGGAGCCAGAATTCAAACCCCAGGCAATCGGACATCAGAGCATGTGCCTGACCACGACGCCTCATTGACTTCAGCACCAGCCAAGTCTTCTGACTTCAAGCCCTGCTGCTCTTTCCAATACGTTGTAACAGTCGGTTCTTGGCATAAAAATGTCAGCGATCATGCCAATAATTTCATATGTAAGGGATTTCAAAGGTATACCTCGGGGGAGCCAATGATCTCAGCCACATTGTAGGAAATAAATTGCAGAAGTTTAGTGTCTTAAACTCAGATCACAAACATAGTATTAACAGTGGGGTGGACGTATTAGTAAAAATTCATCTTATTAAATGAACATCTGTTTTCTGGAATTTGACAGCATTCTTCTATAAGGATAGCCAAGCTGGGATGGCTCACTGAGAACGTTTAAGTTGACTTTCTAATGAAATTTTCTCAGTTATAAAAACTATAGCAATGAAGTCAGTGGGTAAACAGTCTGAATTTTAGTACCTCTATAAAGGAAAGTCAGACACGTTCTTTCATCTGCCTAGTTCTAGAGTCACTGTATCGTTCTCTCCCCAGCCTAGTGTCATAAGAGAGAAAGACTGGACAAGAAGCAGGCATTTAGTGGACAAGGGGTTTTTGGCAGGGATGTGGGCATGGTCCAGAATATTTGGACTGGTTTTGAGTCCCGTGGAGGCCTGATTTGGTGGGGGGGAGGCTGAAATCCTTCAAGTACTTTGCAATGTGGCTTTGCCAGCGGTTCCATTAAGAGGAGTCTGCTTCCTTACTCCTTGATTCTGGGCTATCTTGTGACCGACTTTAGACAGTAGAATGTGGGAGAAGAATTAGTATGTCAGTTCCAAGCCTAACACCTGGAACCAAGATCTCTTGGTTAGTTTTAAGACCAAGAGTCTGAATATTTCTACTCTCTGGCCCACCTCCCTTTACCGGGAGAGCAAGCCTGAACTAGCCTGCTGGAAGATGAGACACTGTGTGGAGCAGAGCTGCACATCCCCAGCTGAGGCCATCCGGGATCAGCCATCTCCAGCGACCTTCCACCTGCTGACAGACACATGAGCAAGCTCACCTGACATCCTCTGAGCCTATCCCAGACAGCATAGCTGTTCAGCCAGCCCCTAGTTGTGTGAGAATCAATGGCTGTGGTTTTAAGACACTAGATGTTGGGCTGGTTTGTTAGGCAGCATGATTGTGGCAATAGATAGCTGATAATGGTACCAAAGGCCAATCTCACCAGTGACAGGAAGTCTGTGTCCCTCCATCCACTTTCCTGCTTGCTTCTTCAATTTGCTTTTTTTTTGAGTAGGGTCTCATTCCATCACCCAGGCTGACTGGAGTGCAGGGGCACACTCATGCTTCACCACAGTCTCGACCTCCTGGGCTCTAGCTTTTTTGTTTTTTGGTAGAGGCGAGATCTTACTACATTGCCCAGGCTGTTCTCAAACTCCTGAACTCAGGCAATCCTCTCACCTCTGCTCCCAAAGTGCTGAGATTACAGGTGTGAACCACGGCGCATGGCCTACATTTGCTTCTAATTCTCACCCAGCCCCCCCCCCGCAGAAATTCTCAGGTCAGCCCATGGTTACCCACTTGGCAAGATGGCCAATCCTTTCATACAAATGGACAGAAGAAACCACACTCATGTTCCTTTAGCCTAGAACAAGGAGTCAGCAACATGTCAGAAATCCAGATCTTCTTCCCTTGTTCCAATCGGGCTTACACTTTGATCTACTCTTGATTCAACTCCCACCTGTGGCTCCACTTCCCCTTTAGAGAGGGGTCTGGCAAAGAGTCTAGAAACAAAAAAATCTGGAGTGGCACAGATCTGGGTTCAAAATCTGTCCTGGCCACCTACTCAGTTTCTTTGTATGTGAAATGGGGGTGATAATTCCTACCTATGGGGTTCTTGCGAGGATTAAGTGAAATGTGTATTTAGGATATATTAAGCGCTCAATAAATGGTAACATTGACTCACTGGTGGATTACCAGGCCCCGCCCTCTCCAGTTCTCAGCTCTAGGGATTCCTTTCAGAACTCTAGTTAGGATTCAAACGGCCCACTCCACCCCAGCAGAACTCCCTGAAGTCTGGTCTCTTAGGACCTACTCCAGTCTCTGGTCCCTGTGGACACCCAGACAGGTGTGTGAGGGAGTCCCAGGGCATGCTCCCTTCAGAACAGAATAGCCAAAGCCCTTTTGCAAGTGGGTCAGTGGGCGAGTCACAGCCCCACACCCCCAGGCCCGCCGGCCTCCTGCAATTATTTCCACATGATGTAATGCTCCCTCTCCCCTGGGAGCCGTGTTAGGTTTCCCCCATCCCCATCCACTTCTGAGGCTGCTGCCCCTCTCACGTTTCAGACGCTGACCTGCGCCTCTGCACTTTTCCCCTCTGCATGTCTGGAGACCTGCATAATGAAATTCAGACAGCGGCGACTAGCTTCCCCCAAGGACGGGTGGCGCGGGCTGGGCTGCCCAGCCTCGCAGGAAGCCCGGGCGCGTGCTTCTCCAAGGGCCTGGGCTCGAGGCTGGCCCAGAGCAAGCCTGGTGACTTCATCGCTTTGTGTCAGATCAGAAGTACCTCGTGCTGAAGGGAAAGGCAAACACTTTTGATCTGACCACGGGAGGGGGTGGGGGTGGAGAGTGCTTGTGATATATAACATGAAATGCGCTTTCCAAAAACAACAAGGCTGAATCGTAATAACTTACATTTGTGGAACACGCTGCATTTTCGAAGGCCCTTTTCACACGCCGTGTCTCACTGGATTCTCACAGCAGCCCGGGAAGGCAGACGGGACAAGGATTAGCATCCCTGTTAGACCAGCATTCCTGTGAGGCTGTCCAGGGGCGTGCTGAGGTCACACAGCAAGTAGGTGACAGAGACTGGGCCCACATGCAGGCCTCTGGACCCCACACTCAGCACTCTGTCCTCTGTATTCTGCCTCCTCTCTTGCATTTCAGACCATGACTAAGGCCCAACCTTTTAAAAACTGTCCCACGGAAATCTCCCTTATGGCAGAGGGAAATGAACATCTCAGAGGCAAAATCCCTGCCAAATCCTGGGTTTTAGCTAAAAAATTCAATTGAACTGTCAATTCTGTTATGTTAATTATGTCATATTTATATTCAATATATTGTATATTCTCTCTTTTTTTGAGTTGGAGTCTCACTCTGTCACCCAGGCTGGAATGCAGTGGCACACTCACAGTCATCCTAGTGTCGACTTGCAGGGCTCCAGCGATCCTTCTGTTTCTGCCTTCCAAGTAGCCGGAACTACAGGCATGTGCTATCACACACAGCTAATTTTTGATTTATTGTAGAGATAAGGTCTCGCCAAGTTGCCAGGGCTGGTCTCGAGCCCATGGGTTCAGGCAATCCACTTGCCTCGGCCTCGCAAAGTGCTGGGATTACAGACTGAGCCACCGAGCCCGGCTGTATATTCTTTTTTTTTTTTGATTTATTGTAGAGATGAGGTCTCGCCAAGTTGCCCAGGCGGGTCTTGAACCTGCGGGCTCAGGCAATCCACTCACCTCAGCCTCCCAAGGCGCGGGATTACAGGCTGAGCCACCGACCCCGGCTTGTATATTCTTAATATATAAAAGTAAGATTTGGAGCTGGGCACGATGGCTCATGCCTATAATCCCGGTGCTTTGGGAGGTCAAGGCAGGAGGATCACTTGAGGTCAGGAGCTCGAGAGCAGCCTGGGCAACACAGTGAGACCCCCATCTTTACAAGAAAAAAAGAAATTAAAAAGTTAGCTGAACGTGGCAGTGCACACCTGTAGTCCTAGCTACTCTGGAGGCCGTGGCAGGAGGATTGCTTGAGCCAGGAGTTCAAGGTTAGAGTAAGCTATGATCATGCCACTGCACTCCAGCTTGGGCGACAGAGCAAGACCTGGTAAATAATTAAGGTTTGGTTTTTGCTTCCCTTAGGTACAATAGATGTTTCAGGAAGAGGGCTTTGCTTAGTTAGTCTAAGCACTAGGTTCAAGACACGTTCAATCGGTGTGGAAGATGAGGGTGTGGAACACATGTCGCCACTTGAAGAAATGCTTTATTTGAGGCCCACCTCAGTGAGAATGTGATTTTTAAAAATTGGCATTGATGACTGGGGCTTCCTTTAAACCATATGCCCAAACATTCCATCCTGCGTTCTTTGACAATGGAAAGACACATGTTTGTAAGGTGTGCTAGTGTCGGAGAGGCTGAAGGAATGAGCTTTTGCGCGTTCCCAGAGGCACTGAGCACATTTGCAGAGTCGGAGTCACGTGCTCTAAGCAGGAGACAAAAATGGGGAGCAAGCAGAGGCTGGCTGTGGGGAGCTGGCTGAAGGGTCTGGACACAGATGGAAGGTCTTGGGATTCTTGTAACTCTGAGCAGTACCTAACACCATCCTCCAGCAGGTCTGTCTCGGAGGAGACTTGGGGAGAAGTCCCACCGTCACCGGGGGATACTCCTCCTCTCCACTCCTTCCGAGAGTTCTTTTCATGGTGACTTTGAGGCACAGGCCTCAGTCAACTCTGAGTGTCCATCCCAGGACTGGCTCGGCCCTTGCTAGTGGGCTCTTGGCTCCAGAGAGGACTCCTGGCACCAGCAGTCTGCGAAGTTGATTGGGACAATTATGGCAGACTCATCGGAATGGTGGGATCTATCCCTCGAGTCAGAGGTGAGGTGACCATCGTGAGAGCTGGCTGCTTTGGCATGGGTTTGAAACAAATGGGAATATATCCCAAAGTGGTTGTGCAATTGTTTGCAGTCATGAATTTGGGATTTGCTGAAGGAGAGCGTGAACTCAAAGAGGATGATCTCAGTGGCTGGCGTGTATGGGGACTTCTATGTCAGGCACTGGTGTAAGTATCGTTAAGTGCATCGCAAGTGCATTAGTTCATGTACTTCTCACAACAGTCTTACAAACTAGGTGCTATTAGGACAAATTTCCCCCTTTCACAGATATCTTATCTTAAGCTCAGAGAGGGTAAGTAACTTGCACTTGCCCAAGGTAAACAGCTGGCATGTGGCAGGGCTGGGATTTGAACCCAGGGCCTCCACACTTTTAACTACCATGCTGTTTTGCTCCTAACCGCCTACTCAGTATACCCACAAGTAATAGTAAAAGAACCTTCTTTAGCCCTATTTTATGCCAAGCAGTGTGCTGAATGCTTGACTTGCACATTCTCCTACAATCCCGACAACATTCCTGGAGAGAGCACCATCGTTGTTTCCATTTTGTAAACTACTTCCAGTTTCAAAGGGGGAAACCAAGGCTGAGCGACGTCAAGTTGGCTGAGACTATGTAGCAAGTCAATGACTCTAAAGCCATGCTCTTACTCATTCTATTGTGCTGCCTTCCACATAATCGGTGTCAAGTGCAAGTAGCCCGAAACAAATAAAGCAGTATCTCAGAGAGCGGCCTGTGTATTCTGGAGGCTAAATAAATGCATTCTCATTTCTAATAAAAGCATTCATAGGATTTGAGACCTGGGTGGTGGACAGTGTGGTGAAAAGAAAAGAACTCGGAATGTGCGGTCAGTAGGTCTAGGTCCAAGTTCCATCCCTGGCTTTCAGTTTCCCAGTGGCCTCATCTGTCCAGTGGAGGAGACAACAAAGCCTGCTATGGGAACTGAACATCGAGGCATATGCGGGACTTTTGTTACTCAACACATGCAAAGCATTATCTTTTTTAGCCCAACTCTTCGTTTTTTTAGGTGAGAAATAGAATCCTAGAGAGGTTAAAAACACTTTCTCAAGTCCCGTGGCTAGTTCGTGACAGTCAGGACTGGAAAGCAACTCTTTAAAACCTCCAGTCGAGCACATTCACTACCTGGTTGGTTTTCTAGAGTTCATGTTTTAGGATTCCCTTCTCACTCATTGGATCCATCTGTTACACGGCTACTTCTCGTGTATTCATGGAATTAGAAGTCAGAAAAAGTTTAGATAAGGCAAAGGCACATTCTCCACATTTATATAGTGGGTCACAATTTCCATCTGCAGAAAAGAGCAGCTGAAAAGTGGCACAATTGTCAGACAGATCTCCATCTCTGTGTCGCCTGCTCATCTTTGGAGGATGTGCCACCATACGGTGATGGAAACAGAGAGACAACGAAGGTACCACAGAGCTCTTTCAGGTGTGTTGTCTGATCTAGGAGCAGGTGTGGTGCTGTAGGGACAGGGAATTACTAAAGAAGAAATCCAATAGGCATCAGTGGAAAGTCCCCCACTTAGGCTCAAAACATCTACTACCCTTGGTGCAGGGTAAAATAGAATTGTGCACAGAGAAATGACCTCGGGGATTTAGCTGAATAAACTCAAAGACACAATATTGCTATGGATTTGTCTAAAAAGCAATTACATTCTTAGTGTGTGGTGGTTAATTGTTAATATATCAACTTGATTAGGCTAGGGATGCCCAGATAGCTGATAAAACATTATTTCTGAGGGTGTCTGTGAGGGTGTTTGCAGAAGAGATTAACATTTGAATCTGTGATCTGAGCACAGATGTAATCCATGTGGGTGGGCATCATTCAATCTGTAGAAGGCCCAAATAGAACAAATCGATAGAGGATGAATGCATTCATTCTCCCTCTTTTTTAGTTAGGATGGCTATTGTCTCCGGCCCTTGGACATTAGAGATCCTGTTTCTTGGACTTCGGACTCTGGGACTTAAACCCATGGCTCCTCTCCTTCCTGGTTCTCAGGTCTTTGGACTTAGAATGAATTGCACCACTGGTTTCCTGGTTCTCCAGCTTGCAGACAGCATATCATGGGACTTCTTGATTTCCATGATTGCTTGAGCCAATTCCCATAATAATCTCCTTGTATATTTCTATTTATAACCTATTGGTTCTGTTTCTCTGGAAAACCCCTGACTAATACAGAGTGAATTAAGAGTTGCTTTCTAGTCCAGACCCTGTCACAAACTGGCTGAGGGACTCAAACAAGTTTTTTACATCTTTTGAAGTGGGGCCATTGCCTTGCTAGACTCTGGTGTGGCCATGTGCTCTTTGGGCTATGGCTGTTGCCATGCTTCCTGGTTTTGGCCCCCTTCCCCACCTTGGGGAGGTGAATCTCCTCTTTATCTCTCTAATTTATTTTTAAATAAACTATAGTTTCTAATCTTTAAAAAAAAAAAGCCTCTTGAAGTGGAGGATGTTGTAGTCCTTCAGTATTCTGTATTTAAGTTCAGAGGCATGGGAAGGCCTATTTCTGCTCTTTCTGGATGTTGTGTTTAAATCTTGTATTGGCAAGTTGGAACATAACCAGAGGCTGATGACTGGGTGTTGGAAGGGAATTCACTTTTGTGGTTAATCTTCACGCCAACCCTGAAATTAAGTTTTTATTATTCTCTTGTTTTTTTTTTTATAATTTTACTTTTATGGGAAGAAACTTGCTCAAGATTACTCCCCTTGAAAATGGCAGTGCTGACTCCTAAATGCCTGTCCTTCCCCCCACAAGGGTAGCAAAAGATCTAAAAACCATGACATGAGAGGGCAGCTGTAGAAACCAGGCACAACAATAGCTACCCAAAAAGTATATGACAGACTGCCAGGTCCAGGGAATTCGATATATTCTTTTGGTCCCAGAGAAACTTGACCCAGAAGGCAAGCATTATAGGGAAACAGGAAGCTGATGTCAGGAAGAACTTTCTATTAAAGGTGATTCAACAAAGAACCCAGCTGCTTTAACTCACCTTCAGTATCTTTCACCATCGTTGATGCCAGTCAGTGCCAGCCAATGTCCCCTCGGCTTGTACCTCTGCTGGGCAACCTCCAGTGGCCTCATCCTGTGAGTCCTTGCCTAAGGACATTCTCTGGTCATTGGAGTCCATTCTGCCTACATGCTGGAAGTGATGGGGGGAATTATCACTTCCCCAGCAGCTGACCCCAATGATGGAGGGGATAAATGCCCAGCCTTTTTGCTCCTCATGGGACAACTCTGGGGTGCATGACCCAGGCCGTTTCCCAGAGTTGCCTAGCAGAATGACACACCAGTTGGTGGAAACTTGCTTCACTGTTTTCTTCCCTTTCCTGTCTCTTTCAACCGCCCAACCAGTCCGAAACAGCCCCCTATATAAACCACTTGCATTCAAAAACTTGCGGCAAAGTCAGCTCTGGGGGATCCCAAAGTAAGGCAGTCTCTATGTTTTATGAGCACTAGACTGAATGCCAAGGGACTTGAGTTTTCATCTTCCTTCTTGGCTATGTGCTTTTGGGCAAGCCACTAACTCTCTCTGGCTCCCCATTTTCTAGTTTGTAAAGTAAGAGCATTAGACTAGATGAACTATATGTCCATAAGCATGCCTAGCATGTAAGTTTGCCGAGTCCTTCACCTGTTTTTGAAAGACTCTTCACATCTATGTCTCATTTGAGTTTCAAAATGCCTCCACAAGTTAGACAAGGTATGAACAACTTTGCCTATGTAAGAGATTAGATCATTGAGCACTATAAAGAATTCATTTCCTTTTTTCTCTTCTAAATATTTTTACTAATTTATTTGTGTTGTCCCTCAGTCTGAGTGATTCTTATACTTTATTCTTCTAGTCTCCATCTCCATTTTGATATGTCGAACAAGTTTCCTGTTTCCTGAAGACCAGGAAGTGTCTGGAATTGTGGCTAAAATAAGAAGGAACCCAGGGCCCCTGGAATATAAAATTATAACTCCAATACCCTATATTAGGTTAGGCGATGTGTGGGATAAGTGTGCAGAGGTAGAAGTAGTCCCTCGATTTGATATCGGTGGGCTTGGGAATCACGTACACACATTCAAGAGGCAGCATATCAGAACTGACATGAAGTTCGGGTCTGAGGGCTGGACTGTAAGTGAATGTGAGTGTGGGAGTGTGTGTATGTCTGAGCTCTGTGTCATCCGTTTCTAAAACTGTACCTGGCATACAGAAGACATCAAGGAAATATTTCTTTTTTTTTTTTTTTTGAGTTGGAGTGTAACTCTGTCGCCCAGACTGGAGTGCAGTGGCCGCTCCTGGCCACTGCAGCCTTGACCTGCTGGGCTCTGGCGATCCTTCTGCCTCAGCCTTCAAAGTAGCTGGAACTACAGGTGTGTGCTACTATGCCCAGCTAATTTTTTGATTTATTGTAGAGATGAGGTCTCACCAAGTTGCCCAGGTGGGTCTCAAACCCGCGGGCTCAGACAATCCATTCACCTCAGCCTCCCAAGGCATGGGATTACAGGCTGAGCCACCGAGCCCGGCTTGTATCTTTTTTAATTTTTGAAAGCTTAAAGGGTATTTTGTCTGAGATTAAGATCATGACTCCTCCTTTCTTTTGTGTTCCATTTGCCTGAAAATTTGTTTTCCATCCCCTTACTTTGAGTCTGTGAGTGTCCTTTCTATTGAGGTGAGTCTCTTGAAGGCAATAAATAAAATGATATTTTATCCATTTTGCCATTCTATGTCTTTTCAATGGTGCATTTAGTCCATTCACGTTCAAACTAATTATTGAAAGTGAGAATTGATCCCTATCATAGTGTTCTTACAGTGTTGTGTTGTTCTTCCTGTTTGTGTGATGTCTTTCTTTTGGTTTTGGAGTTGGTTCATGTGTGTGTTTAATCTTTTGCCTGTACTCTTGTGAATAATGTTGTTGTTCTGTTTTCCTTTTCTTCTGTGTTCAATACTTCCTTAAGTGTTTCTTGTAGAGGTGGTCTGGTGGCAGCGTAGGTTCTTAGGGATTGGATATCTGGGAAAGATTTCAATTCTCCCTCACTGATGAAGCTTAGCTTGGCTGGGTAGGTTATTCTCGATTGAAATTGTTTATCTTTTAGAACTTTGAAGATAGGGCTCCAAGGTCTCCTAGCCTGGAGGGTTTCTGTACATAAATCTGCTGCTCTTCTAATTGGTCTTCCATGGTGGGTAGTCTGACCTTTTTCTCTTGCTGCCTTTAGGATTTTTTCTTTTATACCTACTTTGTTTAGGCGAATTGCTATGTGTCTGGAAGTTGGTCTCATTTGTTGTCTTGCAGGGTTTCTCTGAATCTCTTCTGTTTCAATTTTTTCATCACTGATGAGATGAAGGATGTTTTCTTGAATGATTTTATGAAATGTTTGTTCCAATGTGGCGTCTCTTTCTCTCTCTGCCTCTGGAAGGCCAATTACTCTTAGGTTCGGTCTCTTGAAGTGATCATTGATCTCTTGAAGGTTTTGTTCTGTCTTTTTGAAATTCTTTTCTATGTTTTTGACAGTTTGGGTTAGTTCTGTGTTTTGTTCTTCAA
>CAUYQG010100776.1:0-15539 GCA_963574415.1 Tarsius wallacei | reverse complement strand
CAGCTACTTGGAAGGCTGAGGCGGACGGATCGCCGGAGCCCCAGCAGGTTGAGGCTGCGGGGGCTGGGAGCAGCCACTGCACTCCAGTCTGGACTATAGAGTGATACTCCAAATCAAAAAAAAAAAAAAAAAAAGAAAACGAATGTTGGTCATTGTAATTGAAGCTCAGTGGACTCCAGTAGTTGTAATTCAAGCTGAACGGACTTAATGATATCTTTTAACCTCTTCTTTTTAATGTTCAGTTATGATAGCAGTGTGTATAAGGAACCAATGAAGGAAAACGTATATTCAGAGAGCCTCCATGTAGACTTGATTCATAATTGTGGCATACCACTATGCCACTTATGGAACTTTTCAAAACTCAATCTTGTTATCAAAGGAAAAATACGAGACATATATACATGTTCTTTTCTGATCACGTGTTTCAATATTGTTTTAAAAAGGCCAGGTGCAGAGGCTCACGCCTATCGCCTATAATCCCAGCCCTTTGGGAGGCGGAGGCAAGAGGATTGCCTGACTCAGGGGTTTGATTGCAGCCTGAGCAGCATGGTGAGACCTCATCTCTACAATAAATCAAAAAATTAGCCGGGCATGATGGCACCGGCCTGTGTTTCCAGCTACTTGGAAGGCTGAGGTAGAAGGATAGCCTGAGCCCAGTAGGTCGAAGCTGGGATATCTGTGAGCGTGCCACTGCACTCCAGGGTGGCAACAGAGTAAGACTCCGACTCGAAAAAAACAAAAAAACAAAAACATGAGTGACACTACTGTTGGAATATGGTTTACATTTTCAATATCCTTAAATCTCCTCTTTCTATATCAGCTTATTGCCACAATTTCATTCTCTTCTCACAACTCAACCAATTTGCAGCATGGCTTCTTTTTCCTATCTTACCATTAAAATCCTTTATGTGAAGGTCCGGAAGCATACACACACACACACACACACACACACACACACACACACACACACTTTTTATTAAATATATTTAATTTTTAAAATCTTTATCTTATGCGACATGTCAGTTAGCTATTTCAGTCATAGATCCTCACCAACAAAAAGAGAAAATATTTTCCCCAGATCTTCTAAGCTTGACTGAAGTGACTTGACTATGCTTTCTTGGCTGTCTTCTAAAGTCCAACAATGTTTAGGTTTCTTTCTTTGAATACACATTTTTCTTGGGTGAGTTTCTTTTCTTCTATGGCACTAGAATGTAATCTCCCCAAGGGTAAGTAATTTTTGTGTCCAAAACACTTACTATCACATAGTAGCACTCAATATATATTGGTTGAATACATGAATGAATAATACCCAGATAGGTGTCCTCTAAATTAGATCTGTTTCCTGAGCTTCAGAGCCACATAGCTAAATACTTATTTCATATCTCTAGAGAGTTTTAAAACGTATCATACACAGAACAGAATCTTTATCTTTCCAAACCTGACCAAACTTTCTTGTTGTCTATCTGAAGAAAAAGCATTCCTTTTTGCAGTTGTCAAGCCAAAATTGAGGGCTGTCTCTTCAGCATTCCTTTTGCCCCTGTACTTTACAACTATCACCAAATTCTGTCAATTTTCTTAGGAAATTTGGAGACTACTTTTATGTTTTTCAACTTTTCAAAACTCTGAAATTAAGCAAAACCCACCATTTAAAAAACTAGTCTACCTTCTAAGAGCTTAAAGGTACAAATCTTGATCATTTTGAGTTGATTTGTTGTGTGTGTTATAAGACAAGGATTCAATTTCATTCTTTTGTATGTGGATAGACAGTTTTCCCAACACCTTTTGTTGAAGAGACTGTTCTTTCCCCATTGTATATCCTTGGAACCCTTGTCAAAATCAATTGACTAAATATGCCTAGATTTATTGCTGGACTATCTATTCTGTTTCATTGGTCTTCATGCCTGTTTTAGTGCAATTACCATACTGTTTTAATCACCATAGTTTTGAAATCAGAATGTGTGATGCCTCCAACTTACTTCTTTCTCAAGATTGCTTTGGTTATTCAGGGTCTTTTAGTTCCATATGAATTTTAAAATTGTATTCTTTTTATTTCTGTAGAAAATGCCACTGAGATTTTACTAGGGATGGCATTAGTTCTGTGGGTCCCTGGTGTAGCATGAATACTTTTAAAATATTAACTATTTCCTCCTTTGAATATGGATGCTTTTCTATTTATTTTTCTTTTTAAATTTCTCTCATCAGTAATTTGTAGTTTTCAGTACACAAGTATTTTCCCTCCTTAAGTTTATAAGTAATTTTATTTTTATGCTACTGTAAATGAATTTTTATTAATTTAATTTTTAGATAATCCATTATTTGTATTAATTTTAGATAATTTCTATTATATAGAAATACAGCTGATTTTGCATGTTGATTTTTATACCCTGAAAGTTTACTGTATTTGTTATTAGATCTAAAAGATTTTTTGTGCAGTCTTTAGGAATTTCTACATATAAGATTTTGTCATCTTCAAACAGAAACAATTATATTTCTTTATTTCTGATTTGAATTTCTTTGGTTTTCTTACCTATTTGCTCAAGCTAAACCTTTTAGTACTATGTTGAACAGATGTGATAACAATGTGTATCCTTGACTTGGTCTTTATTTTAAAGGAAAATCTTTTAGCTTTTCACCATTTTTTAAAAATTTCAATGGCTTTAGAGGTTACAATTAATTTTTGGTTACGTGGATGCATTGTATGGTGGCAAATAAATCTGAACTTTAACAGTTTTTCACTGAGTAGAATGTTAGCTGAGGAATTTTCATATATAGACTTTGAGTTGAGGTACTTTCCTTCTATACCTAGTTTGCCGAGAGTTTTTAATTATCAAAATGTGTTGAATTTTGTCATTATTTCCTGTATCTATTTAAAATAATCATGTGATTTGTGTTGTTCAATTTGTTAATGTGCTGTAACCCACTAACTAATTTGCATATGTTGAACCATTTTTGCAACTCAGGGATAAATTCTGCTTGGTCACAGTATATGATCTTTTTCTGTACTATTGAATTCAGTTTGCTAGTATTTTGTTGAGGATTTTTTGCATCAAGTTTGGCAATGATTTCATGAGTATAACACCAAAAGCACATAAAAAATTGCAAAATCAGACAAGTGGAACTACATTAAATTACAAAGCTTTTCACAGAAAATAGAACAGCCAACAGAGTAAGAAGGCAACCTATAGAATTAAAGAAAATATTTGCAAAACAAGTATCTGATGAAGGATTGATATCCAAAATATACAATAAACTTCTACAGCTCAATGGCAATAAAACAAACAACACAATTTAAAATAGGCAAAAAAAGATACAGTTCTCCAAAGAGCATATCAAATTGCCAACATATATGAAAATGCTCAGCATCACTAATTATGAGGGAAATCAAAATCAAAATCACAATGAGATATCACCTTTCACAAGTTAGGATAGCTACCATAGTAATAATAAGGAAAAAAAAAAAAGATAGCTAGTAACAAGTATTAGTGAGAAGGCAGAGAAGTTGAACATTTTTCCATTGTTTGTAGGACTGTAAAATGGTGCAGCCACTATGAAAAATAGTATGACAGTGCCTCAAAAAAAGTCAAAATAGAATTACCATATGATCCAGCAACCTCACTGGGAGTATATATTCAAAGTAGTAAAATGAGAACCTTTAAAAAATATATGTATTTCCATGTTCATTGGAGCGATACTCACAGTAGCCAAGATATGAAAACAACTAAATACCCATCACAAGATGAAGGAATAAAGAACATGCGGCATATGCATGCAATTTAATATTATGACTGAGCCTTTAAAAAGAAGAAAATCTCGCCATATGCAGCAACATAAATGAACCTGGAGGACGTTATGCTGAGTAAAACAAACCAGTGGCGAATGGTAAATACTGTATGGTTCCACTTAAATGAGATATCTAAAAAGTGGTAAGAACTGAGAGCAGAAGGGTGGCTGCCAGGTTTAAGTGGGAAAAAAGTAGGGAGTTGGTGTTCAATAGATATAAAGTTTAAGTTACACAAAATAAATAAGTTCTAGAGACCTATTGTGCAACATTGTACCTATAGTTAGCAATATTTTATTGTGCACTTAAAAATTTGTTCAGATATAGATTTCATATTGTGTTGTACCACAGTACAAAAAATTGGCCTACCTTCATGTGTTATTTTTTCTTGTAGAAAACAAAGATAACTTACTACTTTTTTTCCAGTCAACCTTCCTCTGGGCCATGATTGTTTGATTATCCTCTATTTTTCTAATACCCCTGTTTGCTCACTCTCCAGTGTTTACTGTGCCTCTGTCTAGTCATGAGAAGATAATCCTCCACCTTAAACATATGCTAGGTATTTCCTGGCTGTGCTCTTAGTGCTATGTATGTAACCCAAAAGTAACCTATACACATGGTTTATCTTTCCTCCCAGTCAACCAATTTCTTAACATCTTACAACTCATTTTCCCTCATGTTTATCCACTGAAACCATTTTCTCATGTCATCAATAACCTCCAAACTACCCAATCCAATGACCTCTTCATGGTTCTTATATATTTTAATTGACATTAACTGTTTCAAAATATTTTATTATAATATGCCAGCTGCTTCTCTACATTGTTTGACCATGTTGAATATCCCTTCATTCTTGAAACATTTCCTTTCTTTCTGAGGCCTTATTTCTTGATTTTTCTTCGATCTAATTTTCAATCAAATCTAGTCATTATTTTCTAAATACATGCATTTTCAAGATTATTTTGTAAGACTTTTTCTTTATGCCCCATAATCTCTTTCTATGTATTCTATTTCCAAGCCTTAGTAATGATTTATTTTGTGTAACTTCTGGCATAAATTGACAGTCCCCAATTTGTTTAAAAAAGCATCATACACTTATTTTTACCTGACAGACATTTCAATATTTGCATTCTGCTAAAGCTTGCAACCTAAAAGGCCTACATTAAGTGGAACAGCTCCCCTAGCTTTTAGGAAAACACATTTATTCAGCAAACTGGTTTTTTAGAATTTTCAATCAGAGATACATTCTTTCCCTTTTCTCCACTCATTGAGAAGACATGGCTTTGTTTCCCAAAGGTATAATCTTGTTTCATGTCTCTATGTATCAGTAAGTTCCTGTTTTATCCTCTGCATATTATGCCCACCTCTAACCTTTTTAAAAATATATTTTAATTTTCACATAAAATTTGTATCAGTCAACATCTCCTCTGAGAAACCTTCACAGATTTATAGTCTTGATTAAATATCCCTCTTCTGTGTTTCCATTGCATTCTGTACATCTTTTTATTCTAGCACTTACAATTCTATACTCTATGGGATTTAGTTGTTGATCTCCACTAGATTATTAAAAACTTGTAAGAATCATATCTTTTTATTATTATATTACCATTACAATTCAGAACTTTATGCAAAGTAAGTACATAGCACACACTGATTTTAAAAGGAAATAAAATAAATAAATAAATAAATGATAAAAATTTTAAAAAACCTTTTCTCTAAATCAGGATTTGTTGCATCTATTTTTTTCTAATCATCCCCAATCTAAGTCTTGACTTTTCTGAACTCTTTCTCACATGTTCTTTCTTTTCTTTTATTACTTGTTTCAGATTTTTAATGCCTTGTTCATAATTTTTTATCTTAAAGTCCAATTGGTTCTGGATATTTTCAATAGTCTCCTCATGGCTTTCTTTGTTTCTTTTCCTTCTCAATTGCATCTT
This sequence comes from Tarsius wallacei, assembly GCA_963574415.1. Classification (NCBI taxonomy): domain Eukaryota; kingdom Metazoa; phylum Chordata; class Mammalia; order Primates; family Tarsiidae; genus Tarsius; species Tarsius wallacei. Next base: position 9,824 of record CAUYQG010100776.1, on the reverse strand, counting down.
TTCCTGCCCATTGCAACTAAATAAATTTTTCTAAAGCACTACTTCAGTACATTATTCTTAAAGTAGCTTCCTTAAGGTCTAATAATAAAAGGCCTGCTACATATATCCAATACTCTTATATATCATCCTTGTGTTTTGGTTCAGCATCCTTATCTCTGGTCCATGTGTCACAAACTCCTCCACTTCCTATCCCATTGCCTGTTGCCTCTCTCTCTTTTATAGTCACATTTTTCTTCCCTATTACTTTTTCCCCCATCTTCCCCATTTTTAAATGTTTTTCAATCCTAAGACATACAAGAAAGATCTTCTCATTCATATCTTTACTGACCACTTCTGTTGGATTTATTTGCCTCTCTCACCTCAAACAGCTGTAGAGTTTTGTTTTGTGATACCACTCAGGTGGCCCAAGTCTATCCTTTCTTCTTCTTCTTCTTATTCTTTTTCTTGTTCTTCATAGGTGTTGTAGTTACTAGTATACTTGCCAGACCTTGCCTACCATATAGCAAAGTCTTTGAGATCAGAGATTTCAACTTCTATCTTGAAGATTGCAGTGTTAAATGAATCACTGCTTAACATTAGAAAGGCTGATCTACACTCACTTTCTAAAATAATGTCCACTATATGTTTCAAAGGAAAAAAACAATGACTCTATTGTCCTTTCCTATCAGATTCAGACTCTGTGGGCTGCCAAATTCACCTCACTTTTGCCTCTGTGAGTCCTTATTGTGATCCAGGTTTGACTTCTATTTGTTGAAACCTGTTGGTCTCTTCTTTGCAAACAATATTTTTTCTTCCTTCTAATTCTCAATCTAGACCCTTTATAATTACTCAAAGAAAGTGAAACTTCACATACTAAAGCCTCATGTCTGACATAAATACATCTAGATCACTGGCTCTGTCCCTTGAAGTGCTGAGGAAGCCTTTGGGCACATTTGAACTTTCAGACAGGCAGTTGGAAGGAGTGCCTCACTGGTTGAGGGTAGTGGCACTGCCTTCCACATTCAGCTGTAGTGGTGACACATCTGATGATGAGGTCTCAGATAGCTGGTCATGTACCTTATAAGAAAATTGAATTCAAAGGTCACCTTTAGACTTACCTGATCTCCACCCCAATCACTGTCATAAGCCTCCGTTGAAAAATGTGTTTAGACACCACCTCAGGTGTTAAAATAAAGCCGGAACTTGTTCACACTACAGTTCCCAGGTGACCTGCTTTCAAACAAAATTCCTTGCTAACAATTAATACAAAAGAACTGTCCTCTAATAAGAGAAAAAAAAGTAGAAATCTCTCCTGGGCTTAAAAATAGAGACACAAGTGCATTTTATACCATTAAAATAAATCTGTTAATTCATTCCAACAACTATTTACTAAAAACCTAACATAGGTGACATACGTGCTAGGTTCTAGGGACATAAAGATGATTGATACTGGTCCCTGACCTTAAAGAATTCAGTATATAATTGGGAAACTAATATCTTCAACACTGAGGCTCTGGAAACATCCTAACTTTCTTTTTATATGTCACACTCATTTCCACTGCCTGGTGTATTATGCTCTTCCACTGGAAGGTTCTTGACTATCCCCTCTACTTAGTAAAACTCTAGGATTTATTAATCAATTCGCTTTATATTCATTATGTCTAGTAACTGAGCAAGGAATACAGAGATAAACAAAACAAACATGGCTTTCCTCTATGGCAGCTTTCATTCTAAGTGGACAGAGACACATACTGACTTAGCAAATGAATACATTTTATAATTTCAGATAGTGCTATGACAACATTTTTAAAAAAGGTCTGATATAATGAGAGTAACTGAAATGGATTAAATTAGACAACATAACCAAGGCAGCTTCTCAGGAAGGTGACATTTGGTTCAAAATCTGGATTTGGGAAACTGGTCATAATGCAGTTCTGGTTAAGAATCTTCTAGGCAGAAGTACTATAAGTACAAAGGCTTTAAGTCAGAAAGCAAACTGAATTACATGAGGGACAGAAAGATAGCCAATGGAATACAAAAATTTCGAAGGAATTACACAGAATGAAAAGTGGTAGAAGATAATTTCTGACAGGTAAGCAGCAGCATGTTTATCAACTACTCCAGCACTGCTATTTCCAAGATATGTGGACTTGAAAATAGGAAAACTGAGCTATCCCAGGCACCGTGGAGCACTGGTTATTAACTCTGTGAACAGCAAATATAAAACTGAGAAAGAACAGGACATTGGAGAAGAATCATAAGAACAGAGTGTGACTCTGGAGTTGCATGGAACTTCAGAAAAAACAAAGAATAAACTGACTGATGGGGAAGACAGTGAGGAATGACTCGAAAACTTGTAGCAGCTGCCACAGGGAAGTGGCTGGGCAGGTCTGACTCCATAAGAATGACACCTGTGCATTTAGAAGGGTTAAGAAGCACTTGTTTTAATGCTCTGCTCTCATGTTAAAATTCTTAGTGCTTTTAGCTTAAGGAGTCCCACATTTTCACTTTATACTGGGCCCCACAAGTCATGCTGCCTGGCCCATTAAGCAGATCAAAGTGATCCAAGAGAAATGTGATAAAGATGCATTAGAAACATCTTAATACAATCATGCAGAAATGATAGAGTAAAAAATAATTGAAACTGTAAATCCTCTTCTATCTATAGTTGATTTTCTAAAATCACCAGGAACCGCATACTGAGAAGAAACAAAATAAAACAAGCAAACAGATGAACAAACAAAAATAAAAAAAGAAACAGAAGATTAAAATCATGGGAGGGACTCATCTTACCAGATGTTAATATTTAAAGCCAATCAGTGGCAATTAAGTTGGTGAAATTACATAAGAATAGACACACACACACACACACACACACACACACACACACACACACACCCCAAGATAGGGCCACACACATGAGATTCCATATATTTCAGAAGTGTTAATGTAAATCCATGAAGGAAATGTAAACTACTGAAAAACTGGTGCCAGAATATTAGTTATTCAAATTGTAATAAGTGAACAAAATTCTATTTCACACCATACACCAAAAAATCTTTAACATATTAAGGAAAATACAGGTGACACTTTAAGACCTCTGGCCAAGTTTGGATACATATGTTAAAAAATAAAGCAAATGTTAATTAAAGACTTTCAAATTTGTCAGCATTAAAATTAAAAAATACCTCTTAAAAAATCTTCTTAAGGTGAAATGGCAAGCTACTGATTGGGAGTTTTTAGTACATATAACAACAACAACAGCAACAAAAATTAGCTGTATCTAGAATATTTTCTTCAGATAAACATGTCAAGATTTTCTTCAAATAAACATTTCTACAAACAAAATGCTAAAGATTATAAATGCCTATTCATACAATTGGGAAAAAATTCTGTAACTCCAAGAAAAGATGCTCAACCTCATTAGTAATAAGGTACTAATATGGAAAAGTCACAAAAACTTGTATTTGCACTCAAAATTAATTTACAGAATAATAGTATACTATTATTATACTTATAAAGTTTTAAAATTATAAAATTAAAATTATATTGCTGTGTACCAATTAAATACACACAGTATATTTGGTAAACATATCACATATGCCTATGAGAGCCTCATCAAATCCATTTTTAGTCATTAAACAAACCTTTCAAGCACTAACAATGTGAAGGGCACTAAGATTCTTTAGGGCATACAGTGATGAAAGTGCTCGCATCCTACCCTGCAGGCACACATGATCTTGTAGGAGAAACAGTGCAGACACACAAATCACTAAAGCACACCAGAGACAGTGGAAAGGTCTGGAAACATATAGATAAAATGCTGCCTGATCAACAACTGATTAGTCAAGTGATCTAAGTCTTATCTTCCAAAATTCGTTTTCATTAAAATTTGGAAAAAAGATTCTGCAAGCACTGTGAATATATCGATGCAATTAGCATTCAGGCAGTGGGGGCTGCATGGCAGAGGATTTCTGGAGAAGTTAATGGGATGTGGGGTGGACTGGGCAACAACAAGCATTTGCTCATGGTTTGCAATGCCTCAGACTTTACATTATTTCAGGAAATAATAATTACTGTAAAGATACATTAACATACATAAATAATATTTGAATATAATGCTGATAGTACTTATAATGTTCACAACGTTGCTAAAGATGGATATTATTTTATCCAATTTAATGAGAAGGAAACAGAACCTCAGTATGTATAAATTAGCCAAGGTCATGGTCTCAGTGAGTAGCAGATCTAAGATCCAAATCCCAAGACTAACCAACTCCAAGATCTATGACCATTCTTGTATGAACTCTGTATTCTAAGGAATTCTAGTACTTTTCATCTGGATGTCTTTATGTATGTAATGTTTTAAGTAACTTCTATTAGTGATCCTTAAAACAGTGAAGTTAGCTGGACACAGAAAGACAAATACTGCAAAATATAATTCATGTATATGTGGGATCTAAGTCAAATTCATAGAAGAGAATGGTGATTGCCAGGGGCTGGGGGATAAGTAAATGGGGAGATGTTAGTCAAAGGGTACAAATAAGTTCTGGGAATCTGATGTATAGCACAATGAATATAGTTAATAATACTACATTGCTTACTTGAAATTTGTAAGATATTAAGTGTCCTCATCCCCCTCCGCCCCGCCCCCACCCCACATGGCAACTATGGCGATGACGCATGTGTTAATTTGACTCTGGAAATCAGTAGACAATGTAGACAAATATCAAATCATCACCTTGTATACCTCCAATATACACAATTTGTATTTGTCTATCAAATATCTTAAAATGTTTAAAAAATACACAATAAATATAAATATTAATTTAAAAATAGATTGCTTTAAGTAACTTCTTTCAATGATTCTCAATACATAATTTGCAAACCATTAGTATTTCAAGTGAAGCTTCCACATATACTCTTCAGGTTGAATCTTGTATATCACACATATCAGAAGATACTTTTCACAATATGTAACATGTCACCCACACTATTGGCAAAGTATTGTGTCATGAAAAACAGCATTTGATTATCCTCAGTTTTTATTCAATCATTTCAAGCTTTCTGAGTTTTTCATTGTCGTTTGGAAATATAGAAAAACATTTCTTATAACATTGTATGGCATTTCTTGGGCATATATTTCCTTAGCAAATATTTACTGAATTTTACCTGTTTGCTAGATCCAGTTCTAGGTGCTATGATCACAGCAGTGAACTAGGTAGAGCTTAAGCCTTCACAGAGCTTTCACTCCAGAGGTGGAAGAGAGTAGAGAAAAAGATATAAAAATTCTGACAAATATGCTCTCTAGGAAGAAAACCAAGCAACTAAGAAAATGTCCAGGGACTGGGAGAAGATAGGGTGTTCAGGGAAAAGCAGAAATCTGATCATAAGGAAAATAAATTTGCAGGCTCAGATGATATGACTAATTGAAAGACATTTCCCTCCGACTTGGCATTTCTGTGATCAGCCCAGCTGCTTGCTTTGCTCCATTCTTACCCAGGTTAATTAGTTGGGAGAGATTTTTGACAGAAATCAGCTGTGAATGTTTGCATTCATTTATTACTCTTATTTTCAAGAGGAAAATGCAGATAATACTCTTCAGATGAAAGGTTGAATAAAGCAACCTTTTATCTTTTGCTGAGAGAGAGTTTTGTCTTGCTCTATGTTCAATAGAGATTTGGAGAGCATTTTCATGGATAATACAGAAAGTAGGTATAGATCTGCCCTTAGAACCCAGATTTCTCAGCTGAAAAATCTGAGACTCTTTTCTCTGAGACACAATGTGTTATTTCATGAAGGTCACTGTAATTCTCATCTACCTCCTGGAGAAAATTCTTGACATCAGCTTGAAGGTGCTCTTATAAGAGAGTCACTATAGAAACATTCATTTCTTTTCAATGTGTTTAATTCCCTACTCTGACACTGGCTAGTTAAGTGACCTTGGCAAATTGCTGTCTCTCACAAAACTTCTGATTCTCTCTGACAAATTCCCTTTTATTCATCACTCAAACAGGTCTTGAAATCTCATCTCCTGCAGGAAGCAATTCCAATAAATTAGAGAAGAAATGATTAATTCCATTGTGCCACTTCCATTGTGCTTGTCTTCTATTCCTACATATCTGCTAAATGCACTTATCCGCACAGTTCATTGCTAGTAAAAGGATACTGTGTATTTAAAACTATTTGTTTATGTTGTCATCTCATATGCATACTGCAGGGTAAAAAGTAGTACCTTTTCCTCAGCCACTACAAGGTTCATGCTGACATCCTTACAGCAAAGTTATTCTAACGAGAAAAGCACAATACAAAGTTTTACATGACATGGAGCCTGTAGAAATGAAAACTCAAAGATTTAGGAAAAACTGTATTTTTATGGACAGTCCTGCAGACATGTGATTGGAGAGCAAAAGGATATGTATGATGTGATTGTAATAAACTGGGGGAAACTTTGCAAGACTTTTTGTTCAAATTCTTCTTGGCCTCTTGTGATAGGGCAGGATCCCTCTGGAAGGAAGGTCTTACAGTCTTCTTTCAGAGGTGATAGATCAGATAATTTTTTTATGATCATGTTTCAGAAAAGACAGTCAGGAAAGGTTACAAAGTGACATCCAAGGTGACATATTTGGGGTAGCATTGTTCTGAGCCCTGACAATACTTACATATTTTGAAGATTGTATTCCAAAGTGATTGAATTGTATTTTCATGTCTTAACTCGTTGAAAACTGTTTTTACTCCGTACCATCTAATTCTTCTTAACAAAAGAGTTTTATTCAGAAGTACAACTTCTTTCAGTCCCATCTGCACCTTGGGTACCAGAGATATGACCCATCAGATATTTGTCTGAATCTAGTGACTCAATATGGCTCACATATGTTTTCCTAGGTGTTAAGACTGACGTCTAGCACTTTGTAAGTGCTCAGTATTTGCTGCTCATGTGGTTGGTAACAGAATGAATCTCAGCGCTGGCTAAGAGATTCAGGACATTGGACCTATGGTTTAAGATTTCTGCAAAGTTCAGTCATAGCTTTGGCAAAACTGGTCTCTAGAAAGCATAGGGAGTAATGGGACAAGAATTGTGGAAATCTGATTTACCTCCATTTCTGATTCAAATTAGCTGAATGATCTTGTCAAGCTACCTACCCTCAGAATTCTCATCCCTCATATCGGTTTCTTTCTCTCTCTTTGTAGATAAGAATGAAATGAATTGAATGAGATTGTTTCTACAGTAATTTCTAGATATAATATTGTAGAAGTCCGTGATTCTATTGATAATCCAACCAGACACCACCCCCCACCCACCCACAACTCAACACCACCATCTCAGATAAACCACAACTTTTCCTAAGGGCTATAATTAAAAGTAGGCAATGCTGTGGGCAGAGTTAGCAATCTGAGTGACCATAATAATTTCCAATAGAATAACAATTGTTATGATGGCAAGCATACCAAGGAAGGAGTTGGAATGCCCAGTGCAGCAGGGGACTAATGACTTCAGTGTAGGCTTAAGACTGATACCTATCAAGTAACTATATCCTTTATTTGTCAAATCATGTAGAGGAGAACTATGTCTATGAAAAGGTGCCGGAAAATACCATTTCTTCTAGTGTGGCGGCAGCAGCTATGAATATAACCTGACTCACACTCAGGAGCATTGTAAGAAGTAAGGAGCACAGACTGCTTGTTTGAAGGAGGTGAATCTTCCTGAGTCCTGTCTGTGCCAGTGAAATGGACTGACATTAAATAACCCAAAGGCCCCCTAAGCAGGGTGCCATGAGTATTAACATATGTATTGCAGTGCATTAACATTACGAGTGATTAAATTAACTATCACCTAAACATAACAATGGCAAAATCATCCTTACCAGGCAGAGCAGAAAATTACACACAGCTTTTGGGTATGGAACAGTGAATAAAATCATAGCACCTCAGTGTCAGCGAGGCAGAGGCAGCACTAAATGAAAACTGTTCAGTTCACAAGATACCCTGGCTCATTTCCAGAGAATGCTTCCCCTGCAATTAAACATCAAAAGGGTATTGGCACACCCCACACTAACTCAGTGCTGTGGCATTTATTTATCCATTTCGAAGACACATGTAGAAAGAGAGAATGCTATTATCACACATGGACATATGGACGACATCCCAACTGAATCGTAAATTCTATTCGATCTTTTCCTTTACATTGCAAATCTTCAGTGTTGAGGGTCTCCCTGCTGCTAACCAAAGAGAGTACAGAGAGAGATGACATTAGACTGGTGCTGTGTTGAGCACCATCCATGGGGATTATGGGCTGACTTTCTTGGATAACACCACAAATCATTATACTGGTCATTCATCAGAGGAAAGAAAATTTCTCTGAGAACCAAGACACAGCACAATGTAACTGCTTGTTCACTGGCTTGTACTAATCATTGACAGGGAAAAATAATCTTTTTGCTTGAATAATAAAGAACTCCTGAGCTGCTCTAATGGTGTTAAAAGCTCACTATGTGGTCTTTTGTCTTCTTTGGCCACAGTGCTACTCCCATGGACTTCTGGGATTTTGAAGCTACTCTTACCTTCTCATACTTGAGCTTTCTTTCTCCAATGTCTCCTCTGTTAAATAGGAGCTTTGTGCAAGCAAGTTGCCATGGACATCACTGCAGCTTCAATGAGAAGTATTATAAATAACTGCATTTTGTGGAAAGCCTCTACAAGCAAAACAACTGGTTGACTTAACAACCACCCTTTCCAAGATTTTTCTGCATGGTTAGAAATATAAGTATCCTGTGTAAATTTGGGGACTTTCCTACTTCATTTTGAAAACAGAACAGTAAAAAACTGTATTTCCCCCCCTACTTATAGAAAAACAGGTGCTTGATAAGAAAAAGTAAAAATTGTGAGACTATTTCTCAAGGCCTGGCCATGGCCCACAGTCCCAAGCTACATCTTTATTTGCAGATTTCTCTTTACAGTCCTTTATTTGTTCTTATGCTGGTGAAGAACATATTCTTAAAGGTAGAAAAGTTCAGAGTCACTAACTGAGATGGTGAATTCTCAGAATTATCTTCTACATTATGAGAATTTATAAATACTGCTGTTTTACAATGTGACTCATGATAATTCTGCTACTGTTCCTGCTTTATTTTGTTTTATTTTTATTTTCAGTGAGTGACAATTTTCTAGGAATTCTATCTAGTAAACAATATTTGCAGAACAAGGTAGAACAAACTTTTCTATTTCACCTAATAAATTATAAATAAGATTTCCTTGTATTGAAAACAAATTGGAATTCTTTTTAAAAATATTCATTTCACTCACAAATTTTCTTTTTCTTTTATGCAGTCTTCAACAACCCAGGACAGGTTTCATGGGCATGCTACCAGCATAGTCACATAGGTCCCCAAACTAAGTGGAACTCATGTTTAGAGTTTAATGCTTTGAAGTCACTGTCTTGAAATTCTTTTTTTTTTTTTTTTAGTGAATTCTTTTTTTATTGTGATATTGAGGGGTACATTTAAGGGTTAGGTACACAAATATGTCTTGTTCAGGCATCCTTGTTGATAAGAAGTGTCCCCCCATCCCCAGACAGGTATTTACTGCCATTAATCCCTTCCCCTATCCCTCCCACCCCCCCATTGTTTCTCACCCCTGTCAGTCATTTTCTTGTGGTAATACGTTGTATGATCAAGGTCTACTATATGAGTGAGAACATGTGATACTCAGTTTTTTGTTTCTGTGAGAGGTCACCCAGTAGTTCCATCCAGGTTGCTGCGAAATTCATGATTTCGTTCTTTTTTATGGCTGTGTAGTATTCCATTGTGTATATGTACCACATTTTTTTAATCCAGTCCTCTTTTGAT
>CAUYQG010100775.1:0-32255 GCA_963574415.1 Tarsius wallacei | reverse complement strand
TTCGAGACCAGACCAGGCAACTTGGTGAGATCTCATCTCTACAATAAGTCAAAAAAAATGTAGCCAGGCACAGTAGCACATGCCTGTAGTTCCAGCTACTTGGAAGGCTGAGGCGGAAGGATCTCCAGAGCCCAGCAGGTCGAGGCTGCGGTGGCCGGGAGCGGCCACTGCACTCCAGTCTGGGCGACTGAGTGAGACTCCAACTCAAAAAAAAAAAAAAAGAAAAGAAAATGATACCCCAAAGTGAAAGCCTCAGAGGCAGCCTCAAAAGCAAAGTTCCTCTCTGACCTTCTGTCCTCCTGCCTCCCATTTCCCATTCTTCTAAGCAAACAATAGATAATAGAGTTCCTCTTCTCCAAGGTGGGTCATAGAACCCAGATCCGTTTCCCCCAAGCCAGCCATAAAACATAAAAATATTATTCTGATTTTCCCCTACCTTTCTGTGTAAAAGCTGGCCATAAAGAAATCTGGCCAACTTTGTTTTTGAGGAAAGAATGTTGCATGGACAGACTGCTGGATTTCCCCACTTCAGTCTACCATCATTAGATCATATCCTTTTTGTCCAATCATGTTTCTACACTGCTGTTCATTGAATTTAAGCATAAAAATGGATAGTTTTCCCTGTATTTTGGGGTCTTTATTCTGAAGGGTTCTTGTTTTATATAAAACTGTGATTAAATAAATGTTATGCTTTTCTCTTGTTTTTTGTTTGTTTGTTTGTTTGTTATTTTTTTGAGTTGGGAGTCACTCTGTCGCCCAGACTAGAGTGCAGTGGCTGCTCCCGGCCACCACAGCCTCGACCTGCTGGGCTCCGGCCATCCTTCCGCCTCAGGCTTCCAAGTAGCTGGAACTACAGGCGTGCTACCACGCCCGACTAGTTTTTTGATTTATTGTAGAGATGAGGTCTCGCCAAGTTGCCCGGGCGGATCTCAAACCCACGGGCTCAGGCAATCCACTCACCTCAGCCTCCCAAAGCACAGGATTACAGTCTGAGCCACTGAACCTGGCTGCTTTTCTCTTGTTAACTTGTCTTTTGTCGCAGTAGTATTGGCCATGACCCTTATGATGAGAGGGAAAAGGGTTACCTTCTTTTGCCCCTACACTATGAATAGATGAGATCTTACTTAACCTGATAAAGGGCATCTAGAACCTCATAGCTAACATAATAATAAAAGGTGAAAGATTGAATACTTACTTTCTCCCAAAATCAGAAATAAGGCATGAATGCTCACTTGCATCACTTCTATTCAATATCGTACTAGAGGTTCTAACCAAAGCACTTGGTCAAGAAAAACAAATGAAAGGCATTCAAATTGGAAAGGAAGAAGTTAAACTAGATGACATGATCTTATATGGAGAGAACTTTAAAAAAAAAATCCCCAGGAAACAATTAGAGCTAATAAATAAGTTCAGCAGGGTTGCAAGATACAAGATCATTATGCGGAAACAGTTGTATTTCTATATTCTTTCAATGAATAACTTGAAAATGAAATTAGGAAAAGCAGTCTATTTACAATAGCATTAAAAATAATGAAATTCTTAGAAATAAATCAAACAAAAGAAATGCAGGATTTGTACACTGAAAACTGTAAGACATTATTGAAAGAAATTAGCATCATTATGTATTTTGATACTCAAAAAGTAGAAGCCACCCAAATCTCTATCAACTGATGAGTGGATAAACAAAATGTGATATGTATCTACACTAGAATGGTATTCAGTCATAAAAAGAATGAAGTGTCGTATATGCTACTACATAAATGAATCTTGAAACCATTATGATAAGTGAAAAAAAAGTCAGTCACAAAAAGTCACATCATATGATTCCATCTCTATGAAATATCCAGATTAGGTAAATCTATAGAGATGGAGCGTAAATTAATGGTTGCATAGGGCTGGGGAATGAGGAAATTGGGTGGTATAAAGGATACACAGTTTCTTTCTAGGATGATTTAAATGTTTTAAAATTGATTGTAGGGATGGTTTCACAATGCTGTGGATGTACTAAAAAATGTCTTCAAATGTGTGGATTGTATGGGATGTGAATTATATCTCAATAAAGCTGTTAACAAAAAATAGACAACTGTTGAGGTCATCAAAAACAAGGAAAGTCTGAGAAACTAACACAGATAAGAGGATCCTGAAGAGATCTGATGACTAAATATAACATGGCATTCTGGATGGGATCCTGGAATAGAAAAAGAACATTACATAAAAATTAAAGCTATATGAATAAAGTATGCACTTAAAAAATAATAATATAACAATATTGGTTCATTAACTGCAACAAATGTACCATACTATTGTAAGATGTTAACAAAAGGAGAAACTGCATATGGGGTAGATGGGAGCTGTATGATAACTTTGTAATTTTTCTTTTATCTAGAACTATTCTAAAATTATAGTTTATTTAAAGAAAGTCATCTTTACAATTTTGAGAGAGGTGATTGAAATATTCTCTTAAATTCCATTTTTATCAATGCCTCCCTTGATTTGCTGTTGTTTAGGGTATACACAGGCTTGACTTATATTATTTATAAATAAGTAGCTTTTATCAGTAACTTTCAAGCTTTTACCCTTAAATCCCACATTATGTGCCCATGGCACACATAATTTCTGCACGACCACTGTAAAGTAGAGCCTTTGATACACTCTTAGCATCACTTCCTCTCCATGGACCCCTCATAGTCACCATCACCTTAAGACTTCTGTAACATTTTTGCTTCACTTGTGTACTAACCTCCCAGCTCATAAATTTGCTGAATACTTATAAGAATCCCCCCATATTCTTTCTGTTTCAATATTTTTTGCCTTTGTTCTCTCTTATTTCACAATGTCAATCTATCTACTTCCATCCATAAATGTTTTGTTATTCACCTCAGTTTTCTTGTTTTCCCCAACTTTGGAAGGTTAGCCATTTATTTACTATTTTCTTCAGATGAAGTGGGTGCATGATATACTCCAACTTTTGCATTAAAAAATATGTTTAGATCCATTTTTATTTTTATTTATTTATTTATGTATTTATTTATTTATTTATTTTGAGTTGGAGTCTCACTCTGTCACTCAGACTGGAGTGCAGTGGCCGCTCCCCACCACTGCAGCCTCAACCTGCTGGGCTCCAGTGATCCTTCCGCCTCAACCTTCCAAGTAGCTGGAACTATAGGTGTGTGCTACCACACCCAGCTAACTTTTGATTTATTGAAGAAATGAGGTCTGCCAAGTTGCGCAGGCGGGTCTCAAACCCTCGGGCTAAGTCAATCCACTCACGTTGGCCTCCCAAAGCTCTGGGATTACAGGCTGAGCCACCGAGCCCGGCTAGATCCATTTTTATATCACTCACTGCTTTAGAAGTCAAAAGGATCTTGAAATTTATGAACAAGTTAAGAAGGTTAATAAAGAGACATAGTGATTCAAACTGTCTCTCTACCCTTCATTTCTGCTGAAGGATAAAAAGACCTATTTCCTGTCCGGGAAACGTGGAGATTTTCTTTTCCATGAAAGACTCTCAGAAATCTCCAGGAGTGAAGGCAGAAATTGAAGGTTGCTGGAGCAGCCAGAAAGTGTTTAATGCAAATGTTCATGCAATCAGCATAAGTAAAGGGCAGTTTTGGGGCCATTGAAAAGAAAGTATAAGATAAATAGAGCAGAGCGTCTCAAGCACAGGCTATGGGAAATGAGCGAGCCAAGCTAGCCCCAGTGAAAGGAGGTAGGCAGACCTTTTATTGCTCTCATCTCAGAGTCCTCACCAAGTAAGATGTGGTTTTCCAAGTGTCTTCTGTATAGATAAAAGCCAAGCCTCAATAAAAATGAATTTCTGTTCTGATACCACTCAGGTTTATTTTAATGCATTGTTTTAAGAACCTGATTCCACAGTAAAAAAGAGGAAGGGGTGGGAGAAAGTTTCTTTGTCTGTATTCATGGAAGTTTCTTTGTCTGTATCCATGGAATCTATTTTGTAAAAATCACACCTAAACTGAGATTATTTGGAAACTTTTGGTTTTCCAAAGAAAATGGCCAGTACCTATAGATTTAATAGATCTAGAGAAAGACAGACAGATAAACTTTAGCACTCCTGACAAGCTTAACTGAAAATTTTACCCTAGAACAAGTGGGATGAGCTACTTTGCTATTTCCTTCCTATATACGATTTGCATTCTCTCAGCCTTTTAGGGCAACAGTCCAGGACCACTAATCTGGGCCTCAAGGACTCATTGCAATTTTAGTACAATCACATTTTCTCAGATCTCAAAGAAGAGCCCTAGGGTATATTTTTAATTATAAGGTAGATTTAGAATTTAGTCCTATGTATTATAAAACATCCTGGCCAAAGTCAGATAGTTGAGTCCTAGGACCAGGTGGGAGCATTCATACAGGCTTATACACAGCACTTCTGTTGTTTTTCTTATCCTCAAATCTGCTCTCACCTCATCATTTGAGTACACAACATCTGTGCCATTGTTCTCAATTGCATTCTCTGATGGAAAACTGTATAACTCGATCTCTTACACATTAGAGGTGTTTCATTAGGATTATCATTTAAAATATGGAAAAAAGGCACACTCCAGAGTGCCACATATTAAACATTTTATCTCTTCTCTTTAAAACCATCAGAGTTAAATGTTTTTACAGATAATCTCAGATCTCATTATAAAGGAGAAATGCACACTCTCATGAACCATTCTTCCTCAATAACCTGGCTTATGAACATTTTCCTCTTCTCGTTTCCCATTTTCACATTTATCCTAGTTTCCTACTTTTTGAAATTCAGCTGAAGCATCTCTGTCTTGTGTTGCCTTGACTGTGTTCTCCTGACCTCTAATTCAAAGATGATTTCTGTGGGTTATTTACTTAATACCACCTACAGCACAAAAAGTGGCTTGTAGTGGGCTGTCAGGAGTTGACGTCTCTGTTACCGTGCTTTGTATTGTCTTTTGGAGAGGAAAGAAATCAATGAGCCAGTCACTGCTTCCCTTGCTTCACCTTCAGGTGTTATTATTATTATTATTTATTTTATTATTATTTTATTTTATTTTATTTTATTTTATTGAGTTGGAATCTCGCCCAGGTTGGAGTGCAGTGGTGTGCTCACCGCCACACCAGCGTCAACCTGCTGGGCTCAGGCAGTCCTTTTGCCTCAGTCTTCCAAGTAGCCAGGACTACAGGCGTGTGCTACCACACCCGGATAATTTTTTGATTTATTGTAAAAATGAGGTCTCGCCAAGTTGCCCAGGTTGGTCTCGAACCCGTGGGCTCAGGCAATTCTCTCACCTCGGCCTCCTAAAGTGCTGGGATTACAGGCTTGAGCCACTGTACCCAGCCAAGTTTTATTATTATTATTAAGAAATGGTTGGCTCTGCGATTGGACAGTCTCTCCTCCTTCAAAGGGCAAAGATATCTCATGAGCAAAGGAGTCTAGAGGCCTTGTTGTCTATCCCCTGCCCTGGGATGGGCAAGGGGTCATTCCAGAGTTCCTGAGCACTAGTTCCTCTCTGTATGTGGGAGGGTTCAAATTATTGCCCACCGCAGTAAGTTTCCTTTGAGTAGCAGAAGCCTCTCAGGCTACTCTCCAGCTCTCCCAGTCACATGGTAACAGCGGTGCTTCCAAGAGCATAAGCTCCTCTACCAGGCTGAGATAGTATGATCTCTTCCTCAGGAATACGGATTGGGACTGCACAACAAAAACCCTGGCATGTAAACCTGCTGGTGGTTGTGTCTTCCACAGTGTGAAGAGAGAACAGAGGAAGCAAGGACATAGAATGAGAAAGAAGCACAGAGAGAAGCTGAGACGAAGACAAAGAAAGGGGCTTCTTTGCTGACTGCATGTCTCTGGTTCCATTCTTTTCTTCTCCATCATGGGTCCATGAGTCACCCCCATATGCTTATCATAACTCTTCCTCGTGTATTTTTTCCCATAAGACAGCTTGAGCAGGCTTCTGGTATAGCCAATAGGGTCCTTACTAATAAACATATATAGATTTTACAGAATTATTATTCTTTATCCTCTCCCTTCATTTTTTTCCTACTTTCTTGCTTGGTTTTTGCCTTCATGGTTTTTGCTAAGGATGCACATGTGCACTTGTGTGTTATATGTGGATCTGTAAGTCCATGTGGAAAAAAAAAAGATGTATTTGTCCTGTGCATAAACAAGAACAGAGAAAGGTGTTTCAGAGGCTCCCTTGGTGTGTCACCTGAAACCCCTCATGTGGCAAAGTCACTCCTTAGCACCACTTTGTGTGAATGGAGAGTTGGGGTCGTAGAAACTTTTTATTTCAAAAGAAACCAAAAACATACATTTTTATTTTATAAAAATCTCTTGATTTTCAGGTGTTGACTCAAATTGTGTTTAAATATGCAGTAAACTGATCCTTCTTCCTTCCCCACCGAAGTCCATGGGCTGCTTGAGATCTCTACTTGAGGTCCTTGTGGTTTACTGGAAGGTCTGAGACCTAACCGCATCAGCATCACTAAGGAATTCACTAAAAAGGCAGAATTTCAGGCCCTCCCCAGACTTGATCAATCACGATCTGTGTTTTAACAAAATCCCCAGGTAATTTGTCTGCACATTAAAGATTGAGAAATACCGCCTGAGTTCACTTGCTTATAAATTTGACTGCACATTGAAATTACCCAAGGAACTAGAAAAAAAATACTACTATCTGAGTCCTACTCCCAGAGATCCTGTTTTAATTAGTCTGGAATGCAACTCATTGTTTAAAGCACTCCAAGTGATTTTAACATGAGCAAATGTCAAGAGCTGCCAGTCTACTGCAGGATCTACCACTAGTCTTACTGCCTCCCAGATAATGCCAACAGTTCACTCAGACCTTATCTAGCTTGGCTCCTGAATTGGCAACTCCTGGTCTGGAGGTTCAAGACTCTCACAGGAGTTGCAAGTTGTAGGTCCACATATATTGCCAGAAGATAATTTTGAGGGAGAGGGAAGGGAGAGTGTTTCAAAATTCTTAAAAATGTGATGGCCCTAAATCGGAAGACAGAATTTTCTCAAATGCCACAAAAAATATTGAGTAAGAGTATCTTAGAAAAACAACCATCACAGCCAAACATACTCAATTACACAGTACAAAGATTCCAAACACCCTGGCAGGGCTAACCAAGACCTACATTTTAAAAGATCTCAGACATCTGCAAATACAGTTCTTTGAAAATGTGCCAAATAAGAAAGGAGAGAGTTACAATAGTAAAATAACCAAGGTTGAACCATGAGAGAAAGGACATCTAAAATTAGAATGCAGGAAAAACATCTTCTTTTAAATTCTGACACCTAATCTTGTCACTCTGATCATTGCTCCTACATTCCAGCAGCTAAAACAAGCGTTTTGTTTGTATCTGAGTATATGTATAGAATTATCTTATTATGACAAATTTCATACAAAAGCCAACTCCACAACTTTTTATCCTCCCTGTATCAGTATTCTGTGCAATGTGATCTTGAGACTTCTCCCCTCAAAAAGTAGAGTCTATTACCTCATACTTTGAATCTAGGTTGGTCAGGTAACTTCCTTTAGCCAATAGAAGGAGTAGAAGTGACATTGTGCCAGTTCTGAGCCTAAGATGCAAGGGATTTTGCACACTGCTTTTCTCTCTTGGACCTCTGCTACTGCCATGACATGGAGAAGACTCAAAGTCTCCCTAGACCACATAACAGCCAGTTGACTCCCAACATCTGAGAAAGCCCCACCAATATTAGCAGTCACTTGCCCAACCCACAGCTGACCAAAGATACATGAGCAAGCCCAGTCAAGACTAGAGGAATCACCCAACCCACCCACAGCATAATGAGTTACAGAAACACTTGATTTGTTTTGGATGATTTGTTACATAGCAATAGCTAACTGACATGCCCAAACTAGGGAATTTCAATTTAGACATCAGAGTTCTAAAGAAATGAAATCCAAAGGGGGATCCAAGATGACAGCCTAGTAATAGCTAAACTGCACCTCTCTCACAGGGCAGACCAAGGAAGAGAGTCCAAGCAGCCAGTGAACCCAAGCAGCTTGAGCAGACTGAGACAGAGGACACACCCAACACCCTCAGAGGACTTTTCAGACACAAAGGGAGTGAGGAGGGGAGAGAGTAGACAACTGGCTTTGGAGTCAGGAGGCCCCATCTCCACCAAACACTAGGCTTGCATCGAATTTGCAGTCTTTTATATGTGAGGGGGATGAATGTTACTGAAACTGTGATGGTTCCCCTTCTCCCAGCCACATGGGTCTCTAGTCCCCCATGGGAGGCAGCCTGGATATGGACAGTGGTGTGCTGCTGGAGCCCTTGGAACTGAGAGCCCATCCAAGTTCTGAACACCTATGGCCAGTCAATCCCTGAGAATGGGGTACATTGCTGGCAGCATGTGGCAGCCAGCCCCTAGACCAGGAAGGATCACCTATCAGCTTCACTTGCCCCAAGGGCGGGTCCTGCTCTGGCTTATGCTGGTTTGGAGCAAACTTTGACAGATTCTGCTGCTTTTGAGTTCCAAGTGTAGAATGGCCTTTGGTAGGGGAGGAGGAGTTGGGAGGAGCACCTGGTGGTCCTATCTCCCCATGGGAGCACTTCTGGGCAGTGGACAGTGCTGCCATTCCAGCAGTGCTGCCACAGTGGCTGAGAGGATCATCCTCCCTCCTGATCCCCACAGAGAGCTTGCAACTGGGGACTGAAAAGCAGTCTGGCTGGCCTGGCCATGGGAAAACTTTTGCGGGAGAAAGTCACTGAGTCCTGAGCACTGCCTAGTAGGACAGGTGAAGCTGGTGATGGTGGGATGGAGGTGCCTGTGATTCTAGTGGCTCCTCTCTACCTGTGAGAACTCTTTTGAATGGCAGAGGAGGCTCAAGGACAGTTAGACAGTATCTAACTACAAAACAACAAAACAAAAATAAATAAAAAGAGAAGAATTGGTCCTCGCAGATGAGGAAGAACCAGTGAAAAAACACCAGCAATCTCCAAAGTCTTAAAGAGGCATCACCCACAAAAGCACCTCTCTGACCCCAAACAATAGAACCTATCCAGAATGACCTATCCCCAATGGATGGCAAAAACAGCCAAAGAAAACCACAAGAAGTTGGAAGCAAAGATCACCCAAGCAGCAAAAGCAGTGCAGGAAATAAAATTTGAGGTGGCCAATATAAGAAAGGTCCAATCTGAAATCCTGGAAATGAAGAATTCCTCCCTAGAATTTCAAAGTACAATGGCAGGCATAGGTAGCAGAACTGATCAGTCAGAAGAAAGAATATCAGAACTTGAAGACCCAAATACTGAACTAACTCATTCTGACAAAAACAAAGAAAAAAGCCTTGAAAATAACAAGCAAAGCCTACAAGAGTTGTGGGATTATGTGAAAAGGCCAAATCTGAAGTTAACTGGCATGTCTGAGATAGCAGGGAAACTGAGAACACCCTGGAACAAGCCTTTCAAGAGGTCTTCCAAGGAAACGTCCCCTATCTAATTAGAGAGGCTATCATCCAAATGCAAGAAATCTAGAGAACCACTGAAAGGTATTACATGAGAAGATCATCCCTAAGACACATAGTAATCTGTCTCCACAAGGAAAGCATGGAAGAAAAATTCCTAAAGGCAGCTAGAAAGGAGAGACAGACCACCTACTAGGGAAGACTCATCAGAATTGCAGCAGACTTCTCAGCAAAAATCCTACAAGCCAGAAGGGATTGGGCCCCATCTTTAATGTTCTTAGAGAAAAGCAATTCCAGCCAAGAATTTTCTACCCTCACAAGTTAAGCTTTATCAATGAAGGAGGATTCAAATCCTTCACAAACTCCAATCCATAAGAGACTGTGTCACCTTCACCAGCCCTTCAGGATATACTTAAGAAAGTTCTGAGCACAGAAATGAAAGAATGATTCCGCCTATAGCAAAAGCACAGGCAAGCACAGAGTTAACAGATAATACAGATCAACCATAAAATCTAAATTTAAAAAAAGGAAAAACAAAAAGCAAAGTAACCTCTTAAGAGCATTATGACAGGGATAAACTCTCACATATCAATAATTAATTTGAACATGAATGGACTGAATGCTCCACTCAAAAGGCATAGACTAGCAAACTGGATACAGAAACATGATCCAACACTCTGCTGCCTCCAGGAAACCCATCTCACTGCAAGGGATACCTACAGGCTCAAAGTAAGAGGCTGAAGAAAGATCTTCCAGGAAAATGGAAAACAAAAAAGAGCAGGGGTAGCTGTTCTTATATGAGACAAAACAGACTTCAAATCATTAAAGGTTAAAAAGGACACTGACGGGCATTATAATGATAAAAGGTTCAATCTACCAGCAAGAAATATCTGTCTTTAATATATATGCACCCAACACAGGAACACCCAGATTTGCAAAAAAAAAAAAAAAATTGCTACTTAAACTAAGAGAGGACATTGACATCCATACAATTATAGTCAGAGACTTTAATACCCCACAAAAAACCATTAAAGCAAAAAACCAACAAGGAGATCTGGAACCTTAACTCAACACTCAAATAGTTTGACTTAATACACATCTACATAACACTTCACCCAACAACCACAGAGTATAAAGTCTACTCATCAGCACATGGAACATACTCCAAGATTGAGCACATTCTTAAACATAAATCAAGTGTGAACAAATTGCAAAAGGTTGAAATAATATCAAGCATCTTCTCAGACCACAGTGTAATAAAAATAAATATAATCACTAACAGGAACAGCCAAAAACACACAAATACATGGAAATTATACAACTTGCTTCTGAATGACTTTTGGGTTAATACAGAAATCAAGACAGAAAGAAAAAGATTTCTGGAAACAAATGAAAACAAAGATACAACATATCAAAACCTGGGATAACATGACAATGGTGCTGAGAGGAAACTCATAACATTACACACACATATCAAGAAAACAGAGGGATCTCAAGTAAACAGCCTAATGTCATACCTGAAGGAGCTGGAAAGGCAAAAATAATTAAATCCAAAATTTAGTAGAAAAATTGAAATACTAAAATAAAGTCACAATGCTGGAAATAGAAGCCAAAAATACAGAAAGGATCAACAAGACACAAAGGTGGTTCTTTGAAAGGGTTAATAAGATTGACAGACCTCTGACCTGATTGAATTTTTTAAAAAGACAGAGAGAAAGTCTGAATAAACACAATTAGAAATGAAAAAAGTGATGTCACAACTGATCCTAAAAAATTTCAAAAGATTACCAGAGATTACTACAAACATCTATAAGCAAATAAACTAGAAAATCTAGAGGAAATGGAGGAGTTTTTTGGCATCAAACAACCTCCCAAGATTGAAACAGGAAGAAATTGAAACCCTAATAAACCAATCACAACCCATGAAATTGACTCAGTCCTCAGTCATGTTTCTCAGCTAAATTCCACAAGACATGCGAGGAAGAGCTGATACTAATCCTATTTAAACTCTTCCAGGCAATTGAGAAGGAAGGAGTTCTCCCTAGCTCATTCTATGAAACTAATATCACCCTGATAATAGCAAATACTTGTGGCAAAGACCCAACAAGAAAAGAGAACTACAGACCAATTTCCCTAATGAACATAGATGCAAAAATTATCAGCAAGATTCTAGCAAATCATATCCAACAACACATTTCAAGGCTCATCCATCATGACCAAGTAGGCTTTACTCCTGGGATGCAGGGCTGGTTCAACATTAATAAGCCTATAAACTTAATTCATCACATTAGAACAAAGAACCACATGATTATCTCATTTGTGATAGAAAAAGCATTTGACGAAATTCGCATCCTTTCTTGATAAAAACCCTTGAACAGCTAGGCATCAAAGGGTCATTCCTCAAAACAATGAGTCATCTATGACAAACCTGCAACCAACATCATGCTTAATGGGTAGAAGCTAGGAGCATTCTCCCTAAGAACTAGAGCAAGATAAGGATAGCACCAGAAGTCCTAGCCAGTGCAATCAGGCAGGAGAAAGAAATCAGGAGTATTCAAATAGGAAAAGAGGAAGTTAAGTTATCCTTCTTTGTGGATGAAATGACTCCTAGACAGTCTGTCAGAAACCTCCTCACATGATAAACAACTTCAGTAAAGTCTCAAAAATCAATGTGCAAAAGACAGTTACATTTTTATACACCAACAAAAAGCAGGCTGAGAACCAAATAAAAAACACATTTCTATTCACAATAGCCACACACAAAAAGTAAAATACCTTGGCATCCACCCAACCAAAAAAGTGAAAGGCCTTCACAGTGAAAACTACAAAACACTGCTCAAAGCAATAAAGGATGATACAAACAAATGGAAAAACATCCCATGCTCATGGATTGGAAGGCTCAATAGTAACAAGATGTCCATCCTACCAAGGCAATCTACAGATTCAGTGAAATTCCTATCAAATTGCCAACATCATTTTTCACAGATCTAGAAAAGACAATACAGAAATTCATATGGAAGCAAATAAAGATCACAAATAGCTAAAGTAATCCTCGGCAAATGAACAAAGCTAGAGGCATTCACTTCCAGACTTTAAACTTTATTAAAAGGCTACAGTAACCAAGACAGCATGGTATTAGTACAGGAATAGAAACATAGACCAATGGAACAGGACAGATAATCCAGAAATAAAGCCACAGTCTCTCAACCAACTCATCTTCTACAAAGTCATCAAAAATAAACAATAGGGAAATAAAACCATATTTAGCAAATGGTGTTGGGAAAACTGGCCAGCCACATGCAGAAGAATGAAATTGTACTCCTGTCTATCACCATATACAAAAATTAACTCAAAATGAAGTAAGGGCTTAAATATAAGACCTCAATCTATAAGAATCTTAGAAGAAAGTTTAGAGAATATCCTTCTGGACATCAGAGTAGGCAATGAATTCATGGCCAAGTCCTCAAAAGCAAATGCAGCAAAAGCTAAGCTTGGCTGCTGGGACCTTATCAAGCTGAAAATTTTTTGCACAGCAAAAGAAATCATCAAGACAGTAAAGAGACAACCCACAGAGTGGGAAAAAAATATTTGCAAGCTATGCATCTGACAAAGGCCTAACATTCAGGCTCTATAAGGAACTCAAACAAATTGAAAGGGAAAAACAAACAACCCCATTAAAAAGTGGGCAAAGAACATGAACAGACACTTCTCAATGGAAGACATGCAAGCAGCCACAAACATATGGAAAAAATGCTCAGCCTCATTAATCATCAGAGAAATGCAAATCAAACTACAATGAGATATCACCTAGCATCAACAAGGATGGCTATCATTAAAAAGTCAAAAAACAGCAGATGCTAGTGTGGCTGCAAAGAAAGGGGTCACTTCTATACTACTGTTGGGAATATAAGCCAGTTCAGCCTTTATGGAAAGCAGTGTGGCGATTTCTCAAAGAATTAAAAATTAAGTTTTCATATGATCTAGCAATCCCTCTTCTGGGAATATACCCAGCAGTATATAAACTGCTCTTCCTAAAAGACACCTGCACACATATGTTTTTCGCAGCACTATTCACAATAGCAAAAGCATGGACCCAATCCAGATGCCCATCAAAAGTGAACTGGAGAAAGAAAATGTGGTATATATACACAATGGAGTAATAGGTAGCCATAAAGCAGAACACAATCATGACCTTTGCAGCAACATGGGTGCAACTGGAGATCATTGTACTAAGTGAACAATCACAGAAACACAGAACGATCACAGAAACACAGAAACCACATGGTCTCACTCATATGCAGGCCCTGACCACTGGTCATACTAGCACAAGGAGGGTGGGATTGGCAGAGGCTGAACACTGCTAGGGGAGGGAGAGAGGGAGAAGGGAGGGGGTCATGTGGCAACATACTAGATACCTGGTCCACTATCAGGGGAAGAAAGGGCCAGTTAGAAGCCCAGACTGCACCTGCATGCAACTTACTTATGTAGTAAATCCTCACTTGTTCCCCACAATGCTAAAATAACAATAAAAACAAATAAATAAAGTCCAAGGAGATAACTAGAAAATAGCTCAGCTAAACTAGGGAATACTAAGAAAAGAATTAGTCAATTTCATTCCTCCATTGGGTCATTTAGGGACTGCTGTGTCACTCCACCAGGTCAAGGAGCTGTGCAAAACTGGAGTCAGCTAGTTGGAGATGGTGCATATTCAGAGGCTGTCCCTAGGGACCAGCTCCTGACAGTGATTTCTTATCCACTTCCCAAGCTTACCTCCACTACGAATCCTTTTATATTTCCACCCAAGTGTTATGGAGCAACTTAATTTTAAGACCAGATTTAAGAATGAACACTGTTCATGTTCTGAGTAACAGTAAATTTATGAATTCCTTAGAGAATGCTTACAACTTAATAAGACTCCCCAAAAGATAGCAGTACTACATGTCCTAGGGTTTGCTGAAAACTTTGTAAGACAGCTGAACTGCTTTAGAAGAAACTGTTTTCAATATTCTTGCTAGAAAATCAGTTTAAATTTAGCTCAAATGACAAAAGAAAATAAGCCACCATTTATAAGATACAATATGCATCGCTGACTCTGGTTTTGCTCTCCTCCAGCAATTTAGAAGTGGTGTTCAACCCTTGGGCGGTGGGCAACTTTGTAGAGAAAAAATTATTCTGCTTGTGACATAGGATGAAGGCTGAACTTCTGCAAACATCTCCTTGCTTTCATAACTGACTTGAGTTTGCCGAGAAGTGAACAAAAGCAGCCACATAATCCCATTCCGAGGCTATTCGTGGCTTTTGAGGAAGGCTAATGACTGTGCATAAAGAAAGCTGAACTGCAGCCCAAAGATTAACAAGATCCACATCACTTCCAGGTAAATACAAAACTAGTTAAGGAAATTGCCTTTTCCTCCTAAAACTGAGGTTGGCAAGCTAAGTACATGGCATATTTTGGATCTTTGCTCAGGTATTTTGAGGGATGAATACGCCATCTCCCACGTGGTTACTTCTCTCAAGGAGCTAACAGTCTGCTCAAGGAGACAAGATGGTCACATCTAAGAACAAGGTGTATGGATCAGTACGTTCAAGAGAGGAAGTTCAGAGAGCAAATGATACCAGAGTCATCAGAGTTAGAGGACACAAGAGTTTGCTGTGAGCTAGGAAAGTTAGGGAAGGGCTATGGGGGAAAAATTTGAGAAATTGATAGAGAGATTGAAGATGCTGTTTATTAAATACTCCTTTAGAAGTACGTCCTAGCTGACTGACTCTTTGTTCACATACCCACACACTTGTCAACCCATCCCTGTCCCTGAAAGTCTCAGCAGAGATAGCTGTATAGTAGGTCACTATTGTCATTTCTTCACATGATCTTGAACTAGACATCACCTGGGACAGGTCATCTCCTAGAGAGAGAAATGGTCCCAAGTGCTACCAGTGAAACAAAAGCAACCTAGACATGTGAATCAGGAATACACGGGAGACAGCCCACAGACTAGGAAAAACTATTTGCCAACTGTGTATCTGACAAAGGCCTAACATTTAGGATCGACAAGGAACTCAAATGTGGCAAAACAATAAAAACAAACAGCTCCATTACAAAGTGAGCAAAAGATATAGATAGACACTTCTCAAAAGAAGACATATGTGCAGCCAACAGATACATGAAAAAATGCTCAGCCTCACTGGTCATCAAAGAAATGCAAATTAAAACCACACTGAGATACTACCTGACTCCAGTCAGGATGGCTATCATCAATAACTCAAAAAACAACAGATGCTGGAGAGGATGCAGGGAAAAGGGAACACTTCTACATTGTTGGTGGGAGTGTAAACTAGTACAACCGCTGTGGAAAACAGTGTGGCGATTCCAAAAAAAAATCAAAAAATTGACCCTCCATACGACCCTGCAATCCTCCTACTGGAAATATACCTGGATGAACTCAAATTACTCTATGAAAAAGATACCTACAACACATGTTTACTGCAGCATTATTCACAATAGCAAAAACATGGAACCAACCATGCTGCCCATCAAAAGAGAACTGGATAAGAAAATGTGGCACATATACATGATGGAATATTACGCAGCCATAAAGAAGGACAAAATTATGAACTCTGCAGTAACTTGAATAGACTTAGCATCTATAATACTGAGAGATCTATCACAGAAACAAAGAACTGAGAACCACATGTTCTCACTCATCAGCAAATCTTGACAATTATCATAATGCTAAAAGAAAGGGATTGGTAGTAGTGGGAAACTGCCAGGTAGGGGCACACTTTATCAACAAGGGTACCTGCATAAATGAACATTTGTATACCTAACCCTGAATTGTACCCCATATCTTTAAAACTAAATTTTTTTAAAAAGCATTTTTTGATAAGTCCCTGTGAATAGCAATTCTTAGAAAGCTTTCTATGGGATGCCATCTGGATGTATAACTACCACTGTGATAAAATAGAGCTTGTTTCCACTCTAGCTATGCTTGTATTTTATAATTATCTACACTCTCAAGTTTTCTGAGCCTTTATTTTTAAAAATTAGGAGAAACTTTTATCTTTGCACAGTTGGTTTTCAATACAATTGTAGCACATTTTCCAAAATGCCAAGTAATCTCAAAGCAATTTACATCTGAACTAGGAATATGTTGGTGTTTAGGATATTTTTCTTCTTATTTCCTGAATTGTTCTCTGACTAATCTAGTCATAAAATTAGTTAAGTATTCAACTAGGCACAAACTGCATGATTAGAGAGGATAGCTATGAAGCCTGGAAGGAAACCAGCCTGATTTAAAATTTATCAAGGGATCATTTAATTCCATGCAATGAACATTTCCTGCACTTCTAGGGAACTGGTCATCATTATTCATTAAGACATAACCCACATAGCCACATAAAGTAAGATTAAGAGGTGATTATTCAGGAACCTTACTAGTTTTTCATACGAATGTGACCCCAAATCCCTAACAGGACAGACCAACCTACAGATGGCAATTTTACCTTGTGGGTTATTAAAATGATCTGCTCCTTCTAGCTTTATCCAGCAGACAACTACCTCGCCATACTACAATCAACCTGAAATGTGTTGCACATTGCATCTTGCTGCTTTAATTAAAGTACACCAATCATCCAATTGCACTGCATGATTTCTCAAGCCTCTCTTAAAACAAGCCCTAAGAAAACCAGGAGGAAAAATTAAACTAAAGAAGGAAGCCCTAGGATTTCTGTTGGCTGTAACCACAGAGGCTTCAATTTGCTCCTAGGTGTATAATGACTAGAAATGAAACACGGTTCTTAATCACCTAGATAGTCTCTCACAGGCAAGAGACACTGCTCAGCTGAAGAAGGCAAACACAAAAACTGTTCACCTTACTGTTATGCCACACCCAGCCTCTTGTTTCTCTCCTGCTGGCTTGACCAGGCTAGGGGACCTTGCCTTGACTACTAAAACATAAATCTTTGAGAGGAAACAGCTGTCTTAACCAACTATATCATTCACAAGCAAGGCCATTCTTTACATTTGATAAGGTGACTTGCAGAAGAAATCTTTTGACTATGCATCCAAATACCTCTTTACACATAACAGCCAAGTGTCCGTGTATAGACTCATCTTGAGAAATGTAACCAAGACTTTCTGACACAACACACATCACTCAGTGTGCGTACTCTCATATAATCTTAACCAACCTCCATGAAGACCTTGAAGCTCAGAGTGGATAAATAATGTGCTTACAGACAGGCATGTGATAAGGTACAGAATAAAATAATGCTGTTGGACAATTTGAGAAAACAAGGCCTGGTTCCCAGAGGACAGTGAGACATGGACTCTGGAAGCAGACCAACTTGGGTTTGAAATCTAGTTTGACCGCTTTCTAGCTCCGTGGCCTTGACAAAGTTATTGAACTCCCCTAAGCCTTGGTTTCTTCATCTCTAAGATGGAGAAACTCCTCTCTACCTTACAAACTTGGAATGTGAATTAGACAAAGTAATAATGTATGTGTAGTATCTGGCACAATGAGAATATTCAGTCAGTGCTGACTATTGTTGTTTATGATACAATTTTCCTTGGAGTAGTCTCCTTTCAACCCCTTAGTGAAGTATCTTGAGAGTTACAGGTAAAGTAACTTCAAAAAGATGGAACTAAGAAGCAACTGGAGCTCATTTGCCATGATGATGATAAAGCAATAATTGCAGTTACTGCCCCAACTCGACAGGATGGGGGGCCTGGGGGCGGGGGAAGACCAGTAAGAAATCTGCTCTTCGGGTTTCATAGCAGAGAAGGGCTGTGCTCTTGGTAACACGGAAGCTGGAGAAGAGGGAAGTAGAGCTGAGAAGAGTGGGAAGCCCTCACCACCTATGGCTTTACTTTGATTAAGACTCCGTTCTTTTCACTGCACCCTTGAACAAGATGAACCTCGAACACAGAGTCTGTGCAAGAGACCCCATTTCAATCCACTGGCACCCAGGGCCAGCCATCTGCCATATCCAGTTGGGGAGCAGAGATGAAATTACATTGCTGAGGCATCACTCCCCTACTCTCTAAGATACCAGCGAAGGATGGCAGGCTGGCCAGCTGTGGCCATCTACAGAGCAGAGCTTTCTGTGTTAATGGAGCAGAAACAAGTAGGACAGCAAAGCTGGAAGAGATGCATGTTCTGTTTTCTCCTGGCGGGACCTCAGGGAAAGACATCCTAAGCAAAGTACATAAAAGGAATCAGAATCCTGTTAGTGTGATGATATCTCTATCAGTTCAAGTTTTCTCAAACCAGAAAAAGCACAAAAAACTTTTCAGAAAGTTAGGAGAAGGGCAACCAGGAATAAGAAAAAGAGTTGTACATGAGATCACAGACAACAAGTAAAAGCAGAACAATTTGCCCACACTGTGGTGATGAAAGGGCTGACACTGGATCTGAACACCTTCATGAGAGACACAGGCAGACCAGGGGCAAAGGAGCCTTCTCGTTTCGTCCAGAAGCATGGTGGAAAGTGGAGGTAGGGGCACTGAGGGTGCTCTGCAGAAGTGGTGCCTTTTCAGTGTTTTTTGTTGTTCAGATGAAAACACATTAAAGAGCCCAAGCGTGGACACAAGACCACAAAAGGCAAAGAAAAAACAGTACAGAGGTGGCATGTGCTTGCCACAGCCCCTCTCCCCAAACAAGGGTGCCAGGCTAGTGCCTACTTCCACCCACGGCTCCACCACAATTTATTTCACCCACCAGGTGGGGGTGCTGCTGCCCATTTTGCCTCTAAGAACTAATGGGGGAGAGTCGTTTAGGGCTTTTACAGAAAGAGCATCGCCAGTGAGCTGTTTATCCCCACTGATGCACAAACAAGAGAACAAATACATCTAGGCCTGGGAAATGGAGGTTGGGGATCATCTGCCCTCTTTCCCCATCATTTTACAATGAAAACAACCGTAGTTTGGGAAAGTTAACTGACTTCTGTGAGGTTACACAACCAAGATCAGGACTAGAACCTACACAGATTCAGAGGAACAAAATTCTTCGTTGTTAGAAAGTTAAACACAGGAGGGCTTGAACAAACGGGAATCTCCTTTAACGAAGGCATGAAAAACAGGACTGATTTGCTTACAATTGTGACAGCTCACAAGAATCGTTCAAAGGCCTAAGAGTCTACAGAGTCCAAAAACAACAACCAAAGGAAAAGCCGTAAGTCAGGTGGACCATCGGCAGCAGATACAACTGGATGCCAGGTAGACAACTCTCCTGAGAACACCAGCTGGACTGAAAGTTTACCACAGGTTGGTCTCAAGCAGAGAAATGAGAGCCTCAATACACAAGGTCCCTTCTAGGTACTGCTGAGCACAGGCAGACGTGAGAAACACACAGCAGAGTGGCAGGAAGTGGAATGATACTGCAATGTTGAGAACAGATCTGACAGAGTCCCTTCGTGTACAATACCTTATAGCAAGTCACTGAGCAAAGTGTGATTCCCCCTGATTTACAGAGAGGAACATGAACTGTGGCAGGAAGAGCCAGCGTAATGTGTCTGTGTATTCTCTCCTATTCTTCCCCAGAATTTAGATGGAAATGGCTCAATACATGGAGAAACTAGGGTGTGTCCATGAAAAGTGATGTTTCAACAAATCTAAAGACGGGAATGTGGAAAAATGAAACAAACATTTTCTGGTGTCTGCAGTGCTCGTCTCCGTGTGCACAGAGATAAGCCATCTCGCAAGTGCCTTGCTTTCCTAGTCAAGAGACTGAGTGACTCTCCATCGCAGAGAGAGTGAGTCAGCTGCAGAGAACACGTCTGAGGCTTTCCCCAAGACACAGTTTAAGAAGTCTGGACTTTATTTGGTAAACAGTGGGGAGTCAAAAAGGTTTCTGAACAGAAGAGGAACCTGATTGGATACAATGCTTACAGGGAGCTAGCTGGACTGGAAAAATAAAACTCAGGGTTTGTTTTTTTAAAAGCTGGTGTGAAGAGGTACTTGGAGCAGTCAAGACGAGAGGTAACGATAAGAGGTGATGAAAGTTGCAAGAGAAGAATGAGGGAAAACGTATTAGGGTCCCACCTTTAGACGGCCTGTATGATTAATCTATGTAAATGTGGTTGTATGGCATGGTCCCATTAGCCTAATGCATGCATTTAGCAAGACTAGTCTCCTAGAGACAACGCTTCAAGCCAAGGAGATTCCAAGTGGAAACTGTGCCCCAGCATGTGTCCCAGGAGATGACTAGTGAGCAAGTCTTTCTGGGAAGAGAGGCACTAGCGACACTCTCGCCCTGGCAAAGTATCTCTTACTTTCCTCAGCTGGGAGGGATCCAGCACCAGACAGCACCTTTTAATTTAATTAATTAATTAATTTTGAGTTGGAGTCTCTTGTTGCCCAGGCTGCAGTGCAGTGGCACACTCACGGCCACTGCAGCCTCGACCTGCTGAGCCCAGATGATCCTTCTGCCTCAGTCTTCTAAGTAGCTGGAACTGCAAACGCGTGCCACCACATCCAACTAGTTTTTGCGATTTATTGTAGAGACAAGGTCTCACCAAGTTGCCCAGGATGGTCTCGAACCCCTGGGGCTCAGGCAATCCTCTCGCCTCGGCCTCCCAAAGAGTTGGGATTACAGGCTGAGCTACTGTGCCTGGCCAGAGAGTACCTTTTTCAACCACATCAACCAAAGATCCCTGGGAAGTGAAAAGGGAGGGATTTTTTGTTGTTGTTGTTTTTGTTGCTCTTCACCATCTGGGTCCTTGTCTTTTCCTCTTATGCCAATATCCTGACCCGGAGGTGGTTTTAGCCACCAAAGACACCTTGCTGGTCCCTGAAACATAGAAGAATGTCCTTCTCCTGAGGGACTATTACAGAAGCACTTTCATGATTGTCTTTTTTAGATGTGCAGAATAGATTTTTAAATTGTCAGTCTTATTACCCAGCACTGTTCCTGGATTTCACTCAAGGCTAACCCTCTCACAAACACAAAACCAGTTCAAAATCTGTTTCCTCCTCCTTGGCCCCCATTATTATTACCTTTGTTCTCATTGTCAAAAAACCTTGCTAAAGAGAAAAAGGCCCTAATCCAGCATTAGCTTACCTGAAGACACTGGTGGGAGTTGGAAGCACAAGCAGGCAGAGAGTAAAGCAGAGCCCAGATTCATCGTAAAGCCATTTGTCTCCCACTCTCCACTGTGACCCGGGCAAAAACCCTTATTTGTAAAGAGCATAAAGATTTGTGCCTGCACATCCTAGGGAAAACACTGTGATAGCTGGTTGCTGCTATTTTGTTTCAGTGTCAGAATTTCCACTCCTCCCCTGGAAGAGAGCAATAGATTTTAGAAATGTTCTGACAATCAGCAGGAAACATGTATAATTTAGCTCACTTTTAGCAGATGATATTTGAACCAGATTCCAAAAGCAGATGATGTGGGCCATTGGCAACTCTCTGCCTCTGTGGACCATGACAAATGCTGTAGAAGAGCCTTGGCCAGCACTTCGACAAGAGGCCCCTGGGAAGTCCTTGGGTACCTGCCTGGTCCCTGACAGGGAGGCACAGGGGAAGCAGCTTCTGGAGGTGGCTGGCTGGCTTCCGGAGTCCAGCAACTCGGTGATGGCAATTTTCAAGGTAGAAAGCAAACTGCGAATGTGGCCAAGGCATCTTAATTAAGGCCAGAGGCTCTTCATTAAAAAGAAACAGCTCTTGAGTTCTGGATCCAACATGAGTTGTCACAATGACTTGGGAAATACAGGGGCACTGACTGAACATACTGATAAAGGTGTGTGTGGTTTTTAGTTGCCTTTTCTTTTCTTTTCTTTTTTTTGAGTTGGTTCTCACTCTGTCGCCCAGACTGGAGTGCAGTGGCACACTCCCGGCCACCGCAGCCTCGACCTGCTGGGCTCCGGCGATCCTTCCGCCTCAGCCTTCCAAGTAGCTGGAATTGCAGGTGTGCGCTACCACGCCCGGCTAATTTTTTGGTTTGTTGTAGAAATGAGATCTTGCCAATTTGCCCAGGCGGGTCTTTAACCCGCGGGCTCAGGCAATCCACTTACCTCAGTCTCCCAAAGCGTGGGATTACAGGCTGAGCCACTGAGCCCGGCCTAGTTGCCTTTTCTTAAAGTGAGTCTCAGATTGAAAGGCCAGGTAGCTATGGGCCAAGGGAGGTGGTCTGCTAAGAACTAGTGACGCTGGCACTTGGCTTGGATGCTGCAAGCCCCCATGGCCTTCTGCTGGGGGCCAGCCTTCTTTGTTGCCAGCCTTGCAATGAGTTCCCCACACTCTCCTCCCCACTCCAAGGCATTCATGTAGACCTTCTTGCCCCCTGAACAATTAAAAGACTTCAATGTCTTCCCAGGGCACTTACACTAAAAGCCAGTCCTCCTACGGGGTCCCACCTGATCTACCTCCTGCCCCACCCTCCAAACTCACATCAGCCCTGTCCCCTTTGTTCACTCCAGTTCAGCAGCTCTTTTCTGCTCTATAAACACGACTAACTTGTTCCTGCCTCAGGACCTTTGCATTTAGAGTTCTCACTTCTTGGATTGCTCTTCCCTCAGAGCATGGCCGGTTCAACTGTTACCTGCTCACAGAAGCTTTCTTGACCACCCTGTGTAAACTATCCCTTGCTCCCTCCATAACTGTCAACCACTACCCTGCTTTTTGTTGTTGTTTGTATGTGTGTGTTTTTTGTTTTGCTTTGTTTTGTTGGTCAACCACTGATATCACTGGGTCTTTGTTTATTGTTTTGTCTGCACACTAGAATGCAAGCTCCTTGAGAACGTACCTGTTTGTTCACTACTAGAGCCCTACCACCTATAAGTGCTCAGTCAATATTTGTGAATGAATAAATGTATTTTTTAGGAGACTTACTGCCACAATTAATTGAACATCTAGAACGAAATCTTTAAAAATATTGCAGCAATCAGGCAAGTACATGTAGATGCCAGTCTGGCAATGCTATACAGAGAATTCTACATGCATTCGAGTCTAAGCCACTGCGGAAGCTCCAGCCAGCTCTGTGCTCCTGGCTGGCACTTGACAGGAACTTGACAGGAGTAATTTGTAGGAAGTCACTTTATAGCAAAAAGCAGCGGTTCTAGTTTCATTCCCCAGAGCCATTTACATGCATTCGCTGGCATTTTCACCCAGGGATGCAGCCCGCAGCTGCTCATTAATATCTTACATAAACAAGCAATGAGAGGCATCAGTTGAAAGTTTTCTTGTTTTTTTTTTTTTTTTTTTTGAGTCGGAGTCTCACTCTTATTGCCCAGGCTGGAGTGCAGTGGCACTCATCGCCACCGCAGTCTCAACCTGCCGGGCTCAGGCGATCCTTCCGCCTCAGCCTTCCAAGTAGCTGGAACTACAGACACATGCCACCAAGTCTGGCTAGTTTTTTTGATTTATTATAGAGACACTGTCTCACTATGTTGAAAGTTTTTAATGTCTTATATCTCAAAGCCAGAGTGATGCCTCTGCCTGGAAAAGAGGAGTCTGCCCTAAAGAAGAGAATGGAATTGGATCCTCCTTCTGAATCTACCTGCCTACCCATTCTTCCTATACATTTATTTAAACATTGCCCTAGACTGCCATAGGCATTCCCAGAGAACACAAAGTAAGGAGTCTTTCCAGTTACAATGCTCACTGGAGCATACTGTACTTCATCTTGAGTCACTGATCTGGAAAGGAAAGTAGAATGAGATGAGACCAAGTTGGCCAAATGCATCAACTGTGTTCGGTTCCCCTTGGAGCAATTCTGAGATAAAGAAAGGCCAATGTTTTGTAGAAAGAAGGAGGTGTAGTCAGGCCAAACTCTCTCCTATGGAATGTACTTTCTCTAGAAATTGCAGGTAATAGCTCTGGGAAACGAGTGGTGTGCAGAGCGCTGAGTGTGACCTCAGCTGGCCTGATGCTACAAGAGGAAGGCTTTCAGAGGAGAAAGCAGAAAACTCCAGGGCTCTGATGGGCTTGGAATCTTTAGATTCAGGGTCACTGCTCACAGTACAGCATGACAGGGGTCTAAGGGTATTTACATAAAAAGCATTACAATAACAGGATGGAATACATCAAAGCCAACATTTCTTCCCCAAATCTAAGAAAAAACAAGACAGGCCCACTGAGAAGGGCAGCCTCATCATCTACTCACCATCATTCAACCAATATTTAAGCACTTGCCCTGTACAGGGCAACATGTTGCATGCTGGGTAATCAATGATTAACGAAACAGACAAGTTTCTTGTCTTTTCTAGAGCTTTTATTCTAGCGTGAGCCTTTTTTTAAGGAAAGTTTTATTGAGATATAATTCACATACCATACAATTCACTCATTTAAAGTATACCATTAACGGCTTTCCATATTTTCATGGAATTGTCCAACTATCACCATAGTCAATTTTAGAACATTTTTATTTTCATAAGAGATAATGTAAGGTTTAAGGAGCTAATCACTTAGTCATTGAGTTACAACAGTGATCATTGCTTCTTCTCTGAAAGAACGAAGCATGTAGCATGAGGTGCTCTTGGTCTTGGGGCTCTAGGAAGGCTCCCAGCGAAGCAACATTTGCACTGAGAGCTGACGGATAGGCAGGAGAAAGCCAGGCAGAAGAAGTAAGCCAGGCAGGCATTGTTTCCTCCAGTGGATGGTAAAGCAAGGTGAGTAAAGGCAGGTGCTCGCTCTAGTGTGTACTTTATGCTGCTGTGTGGGTCCTCTCAGAGAATCTAAGAAAACTTCACTGGTTTAACCAAACTACTGCAGCCAGCCCATGAGACGCTAGGTCAGAGGGAGGAATTGTTTTGGATCATTCTCCACCTCCACAACAGAGAAAATCGGTGGCACCATCCTTGACGCATTTGAGAGAGCCATTTAACTAGTTGCTGACTCTGCTAGTCCAAGCTATTCACGTCCCTGTTCAACAGAAGTTGAAAAATCACCTGTGCTATTAATTTGCGTAAAACCTTCCAGCTTCAATGTGACTCAAGTTACAAAGCAAAGTCGGAATTCTTAGCTTTTTGCTTACAAACAACTAAAGTCATTCCCCAGCTGTTCTCATAAACGTCAAGCTTGCTATTTTTTTTTAACCCTTCATTTTTTTAGATGAGAAACACTTGGATAGGTTTCCTGAATTTCTCTAACTCTTATCACACAGTCACATATAAAATTACCAAAGCAGCCCTTAGCCCCTTTCCTATTTTTGGACAATTAGATAATTATATCTCCCTTTGGGCAAATTCCCATTCACACTAAATATTTATTGACTACTCTCTTTTTTATGAATTATCAAGCATTTATTTAGCTTCTGCTACATGTTCAGCACTGTGGTGGGTAGTGGGTGAAGACACTCAACTTATTTGGTCTTTACCGAGTGCTGGGCCTCTGAAGGCTTATATTGCACCTAAAGAGAGCATTCATCAGAGAATTGTCTATATTAGTCTATAATTGTATGATGGAATCCCTGGACATTCTAAGATAAACCCAGTGGAACCTCGAGAGTCTCCCGGAAGACAAGGGAACACAGGGAAGGAAGAAATGAATAAGATAGGAGGATAGGAAGTGAAACCACATTTGTGTCAAGAGGCTGGGGGCGGCGGTCAGGCCAACAGCTCAGAGTTCCCAAATCATCTCCCATTTCCAAATACCCTTGGCCACGGTTGGCCTTCTCCAAGCTCAGAATAACTTCCCTCTGGGACCAACTGGCTAAAGATGGGGAAGGTGTGGAGGGATCCCATACCGGCTCTTCCTCAGACAGCAGCAGAGGAAGCCGTGGTGGGAACACACCCGGGTGTGAAAACCCAGGGAATGAATTTGTGTGGCCGGAGGATCTAGGGGTCAGGACTCCAGAGGAGGACAGGGAGGCTCCAGTGGCTCCGGGGACATCAGGGAAATAAGCAAAGAAGGCAATCGCCTCTTTGGAGGCTCCCAAGGCAATTATCAGAACTCTCAGGCGTCATTTGGGGTCTTCAACTTCAACACTTTCTGAAAGAATTTTATCTTACTATTTTTTTATTTTTATTTATTTATTTATTTTTTATTTAATTTTTTTTTTGAGTTGGAGTCTCACTCTGTCGCCCAGACTAGAGTGCAGTGGCCGCTCCCGGCTACCGCAACCTCGACCTGCTGGGCTCCGGCCATCCTTCCACCCTAGCCTTCCAAGTAGCTGGAACTACAGGTGCACGCTACCACACCCGGCAAATTTTTTTTAAATTTTTTTATTGTAGAGATGAAGTCTCGCCAAGTTGCCCAGGCGGGTCTCGAACCCGCAGGCTCAGGCTCTGAAAGAATTTTAAATCCAAGCTGGGTTTCATTAACTGGGATGCCATAAACAATGACCAAAAGTGCTTTCGCATCCCTTGACCTCAAGACAAGGTGCTACTCGATGGATGGGAGGCCTCCACTCCCTTCTTAAAACCCCACTATCTCATCACTAATCTCAACCCTTGCCCTTGAAATAAACCTTAGCTGCCTCCCCCCACCCCAAAAAGAAAACACATTTGTGTCTTTGTTTTGAAGAACAGGAATAGCTGGGACTGATTCAGAGGCAGACAATAGGGAGCCATTGAAGGTTTATTTACAAGATGAACAAGGTGTTTATACACCTTTAATTCTGCTGCAATGGATAGAAGGGAACAGATAGTAAGGCTTGGATCCTCTAGTAGATGAGAGAGGGCATGGATTTGGCAGTGGAATAGATCCCCTTAACAACAGAAAGTATGTAAGCTTCCTTTCCCTGTCAGTGGAAGAACCCAGAAGGAATAAAGGAACCCAGAAGGATATTTAGGCTATGAGAGGAAAGGAGAAGAAACAGACTATCAATTCACAGCAGTATCAGTGTGGAAGCAGTCCTATAGTTTGCCTTCAAGGCCGTCTTCCAGAGAACTGCATTTCCCCACAGATTAGGGGTTCAAGCATAACTGAGCAAACAGCTTTTTATGTTTGCTACTTTGTTTCACAGTTGTCATTTTAAAAAGAATATTGACGAAGAAAAAAGCCAAATTAGCTGGTTAAAAAGGTAAGGTAAATTAGTGTAGTGACTTCAAGGATTCTAGACACTCTAGGATAGCGTCATTTTGCTCCTAAGGCAGCAAGAAAAAACAGCTAGGTCACAGTTCTTTTTAGTGGGGGCTAAAAAGGGTGGGCATAGGGAGGTGTTACAGTGTACCCTGGAATCTAATGTGAAAATAGAAAGTGCCTCCGCCATGCAAGACGTGCTCTTTCAGGCTGGCCTGAGTTGGTGGGCACTTGCAGAGCCTGCCTGCAGTCTGGCTGCCCAACTTCCCTATCCCTCTGCAGTGCCCCTCTGGGGTTTTAGCTCCATGGAGGTCCTCACCAGCCTCAGGGCTGGGGCACAGCTTGGAAAGCCTGTCTCTTCTCCAGACCGTGGCTTGCAAGTGGCATGGTTTGAACCAAATCCAGGGTTTTGTTACATAGATCTTAAAAGGTGTGAAATTGCGGATAGGGAGACATACAGACAAGCCCTACTATCCCTGTCCATCAATGTACTATGCCGTGAGAGTTGCAGCCTAGGGAGGAACTCACCCAAGAGATACTCTCACCCAAACCTCCTGGTTTCTAAGGAGAGTTAACCTTAACTGGGTGGGGACCCCATAAGGATGGGGAAGGGAGGATGTAATGGAGCAGAAGCCAAGGCCACAGAAGTAGAAAACCGTTTTCTGCTTTTACAAGAGGGGGGTTCTCCCTCCACGGAGGACACTATTTCAGACTTGCTTTTTTTTTTAAAGCCATTTTTGTGGTTGATTACAGAAAAATCAAGCGTTTAAAGAATTAAAGCCAGTTTCCTTCAAAGTCTCATTGAGGCCAACAGCCCAAGGAGCTGTTCTGTGAGACTGCCCCAAAGCGGTGTTCAGTCCACTGCTTACATTCAGGTAGTGGAAGTGCAGTATATGTGCAAAGCCACAGCAAAGCGTCCATCTGGTCATGGATGACTTAAGTGCATTTGGTTACGGATTATAGAATCATAATCACCAACCCTGTCAGACATTATCTTATGTGCAGGAAAAGGGAACTGTGGGGGTCATTTATCTTTTAAGGAATGTAAGGACTTGGGCAAAATGTGGAGGACCCATGTGCTCGCTCCTGTTCTGTCTCCAAGGCATTCTCTCAGGTAGCTGCATTTCCTCAGAGTCAGGGGTTCAAGCAGAAATGTGCCAACAACTTACTTGGTCTCACAACTGTCATTAAAAAAAAAAGAATATAGATGGTCAAAAAAGGAAATGAGGCAAAATTAGCAGGCTAAAAAGGTAATGTGAATTAGTGTAGCAAGTTAGGAGCAAAAACCTGGAATCATACAGACCTTGGTTCTAGTCCTAACTCTGCCACTGGCCTTGCACAGGCTGTTTGACCTCTCAGTTCCTCAGTTTCCTCCTTCAGAAAATGGGAGCAATAGCAGCACCTTCCTCACAAAAATGGTATTTGGGCCGAATGAGATAGACCATGAGAGAGCATCGCAGAGGCTGAGCCAGAGCTCCTGATGGAAAGAAATGTGGTGAGGTGTCCCCAGCGAGTCAGTGGCCAGGCTCTGGGAAGGGTCCTGTTAGACCTCTGGCTCTCTGGGTTTTCAGTTTCCTCCTGGGGCAGCAGACATTCTCTCTCCTGCACCAAGAGCTGAGTCCTAAACAGCGTTCTCTCTTTGTCCCATCTGTGATTTTGTGATTATGGTGAGACAGGCAGGTGAGCACCCTGCTCCCTGCTGGAGAGCTTTCTCCTGGTTCAAGCTAGAGATCAAGCGGCAGCTACTGAGAAACAAGGCAATCAATGTCCTGGCAGTGGGAACAGAAAAGAGATGGCAGATTCCGAAGACAAGAAGCAAGAAGACAGTGGGACTTGGCGACTG
Organism: Tarsius wallacei; assembly: GCA_963574415.1. Taxonomy (NCBI): domain Eukaryota; kingdom Metazoa; phylum Chordata; class Mammalia; order Primates; family Tarsiidae; genus Tarsius; species Tarsius wallacei. The sequence goes on along the minus strand of CAUYQG010100775.1, from coordinate 3,030 downwards.
ATGAAGGGAGATATTAAATATGACTGCAGATATTGGGGTGGGGAGGAAGCCAGAGAGAAGAAGCCTTGAGGCCAGAACTGAGAACTGTCTATATTGGGAAGGAATAGCAAGTGTTATGTAATTTGGATAAGAAAGAGGTTTAATGAAAGATAGTAGGGCAGGTAAGTGATAATTTCCAGTGGTTAAATAGATATACCAGATGGATATCGATGATGGCTGATTTACGAGCACACCTGCCTACACCACACTGAATATTCAACAATTTTTGACCAAAAACATCGTGACTCCCAAGCCTCTCTTTGAAAGACAGACACATAGAGTAAAATGTTGAAAGGAAAGGGGATGCCCACAGTTACATAAATGGAAGATGAGCTGGTGAAGTGGCAGAGTTGGAAGGAACCATTGCAGAAGTTTAGCCCAATTCACTCTCTTAAAGGATAAGGAAACCGAGGTTCAGAGAAGATCAATGACTTGTCCATAGCATTCAGAAAATGAGAGATCTGGGGCCCAAACCGAAATTCTGAATCCTAGGTTTTGCCTTTTCCCACTGGTGACGCAGCAATGGCTATGAGCAAGGTCAATGTTAATTAATGCTGGCCACGAGGATGAAATTGGTGATCATGAGCCTCTGAATTGGGGTAAACTAATGAGTGAAGGAATTGTGATTACTAAAAAAGCAAATACCCTTTGTCCTTTAACATAGGTCAGTAAAGAAACAAAGGAAACCCCCCAAATAGCTTAACATGAAACTGGATCTTTTAAATTGAGGGTAGACTAAATGACTTCAAAGACTGTAGAATCATTCCTCTATTTTTTTCAGTATAAAGAAGTGGCAGAAAAAGTCAAATTCAGAAATTTCATTTCTGCTCTTTTCCAACCCTAAGTTTTGCAGAAAGTTGGCTACAAGGAAGAAAGTTGTCCTGCCAAACCACTAGGTCATAAGCTGTGCTTTCATAATTTGCATTGTCTCCATCAAAAAACAATTGCATCTGAAGAACCAGAGATACGTGTCGTACGAAAGATTTCTGATTACTGTACCCACTCTCAGACTCAGAAAATAAATACTTCTCTAAATGATCCAAACCCCTTCTGAACCCATTATTTTTACCGGTGGCTCAGCCAGTATTTGAACCAAAACTGCCACTTAAACCTGCCCCTTTAGTTTACTGTACTGATCACATGAGATGAGACAGTTAATTATCCACCTTGCATTGTATTTCTCTATCAAACACGGGGACATGGTAGGGTGGGCACTTGATGGTGAGTGACTGAGGTTATTGAGTTGCTTCTTTCTCATTTTACTGTGGGCCCAAAAAAGAGAATAAAATGCACTCATGTCGTGAACTTTTGTGCTTATTTGGTACCTTTCAGTGCTTTCCACAAGATGGAACTGGGGCCTACCTTTTTTGTCAAATATGCCTCAGGTAATCTTTTGCAAGGAGGCAGGAGGATTAAGTCAGGCTCCAGAATAAATGTACTTCTCTCAGAGCTGCAAGGTTCCCAAGTGCCTTCATTAGGGAAACTGCTCCCTGTGTCCCAATCCTTCTGTCCACAAGCTTACTTCTTACAGAGAAGTCATGGCAGTCATAAGGGAGTATAGGTTCGGTGACAGCAGATTCTCCCAGTCCTAACCCCACATTTCTCAGATCTTGAAAAACAGCTGAGCCTGCTTCTTCATGAAGCACCTTTGAACCAATCATGTTACAAGTTTGAGAATATTCTAACGTTAATGTGTATTAGTTAATCTTAAAATTTACAATTTCCTCTGTATCTGTGACTTCCTCTTCTGGAGTTGGAGTTTTGTGCTCTGCAATCGGACAGTTTCTGCTATTTGCTATTTGTGGGACTTTGTTCAAAATACTTAAACTGTGCCTCAGTTTTCTCATATGGAAAATAAGATAATAATTCTTATTTCATAAAGTAGAGCTAATATACATAAAGCACGAAGCCCAGTGTCTACCATATTAAGTGCTCAATAAATGTAAGATATTAGTCTGTTATTACTCAATTAGGCTATCTGGTAATATAGCTAATGTTTTATTTTTTTAAAAACCCAGCTTTTGGTGACTATAGTTAATAATAATGAATTGTATACTTGGAAATTGATAAAGTAGCTGAACTTAAATGCTCTCATCACATAAAAAAGTGAGGTGATGAATATAGTAATTAACTTGATTTCATCATTTCACAACATATATATATGTCAATAAATTGCACTGTACACCATAAATATAGTTTTTGTCAATTAAACCTTAATAAAGCTGAGAGAAAAACCCAGATCTTGAATTTATTATTTTTGTGTTATTAAATTGTTTCACTTTAACATTTTTATTCTTGTGCTTCTAAAAAATTTTTTTATTATTCAATATTTTTTATTATGATATTGTGGGGTACAGTTAAGGGTTAGGTATACAAATATGCCTTGTTCAGGCACCCTTGTTGATGGGAAGTGTCTCCCCATCCCCAGATATTTACTACCATTAATCCCATCACCCTACCCCTCCCCCCCCCATAGTTTCCCACCACTGTCAGTCATTTTCTTGTGGTAATACGTTGGATGATCAAGGTCTACTATATGAGTGGGAACATGTGATACTCAGTTTTTTGTTTCTGTGAGAGGTCACTCAGTATTATAGACTCTAGTTCCATCCAGGTTGCTGTGAAATTCATGATTTTGTTCTTTTTTATGGCTGGGTAGTATTCCATTGTGTATATGTATCACATTTTTTAAATCCAGTCCTCTTTTGATGGACAGCATGGTTGCTTCTAGGTTCTTGCTATTGTGAACAATGCTGCGATAAACATACGAGTGCAGGTATCTTTTTTATAGAGTGATTTGAGTTCTTCAGGGTATATTCCCAGTAGGGGGATCGCGGGGTCATATGTGAGGTTGGTGTTTAGAGCTTTTAGGAATCGCCACACTGCTTTCCACAGAGGTTGCACTAGTTTACATTCCCACCAACAGTGTAGAAGTGTTCCCTTTTCGCCACATCCTCTCCAGCAACTGTTATTTTTTGAGTTATTGATAAT
>CAUYQG010100771.1:0-14179 GCA_963574415.1 Tarsius wallacei | reverse complement strand
GCTGGGAGGAGTCAACCCCTCCCTGGGGTCAAAGGAATAAATTACATCCCTTTTCTTTTCTTTTTTTGAGTTGGAGTCTTACTCTGTCACAGAGGCTGGAGGGCAGTGGCACGCTCCCTACTACTGTAGTCTCAACTGCTGGACTCAGGCGATCCTTCTGCCTCAGTCTTCCAAGTAGCTGAAACTACAGGAATGTGCCACCACGTCTGGCCAATTTGTTGATTTATTGCAGAGATGAGGTCTCGCCAAGTTGCCCAGGCTGGTCTCGAACCTGTGGGCTCAGGCAATCCTCTCACCTCGGCCTCCCAAAGTGCTGGGATTATAGGTGTGAGCCACCGTACCTGGCCACATCCCTTCTTTTCAAACCTCCTGGAGAAAAGGACCAGTTTAAAAAAATGTCTAAGCCATCACTGACCCCATGTGACCAGAAAATAGCCTGTTATATGCCAATGACCTTTGGGTTCCCTGTTGCCCCACCAGACACTTGTTTGGATGCCAGATCTAAAAGTTTCTATGAACTCACTCTAGCAGAGTGTGGTGGCTCATGCCTGTAATCCCAGCACTTTGGGAGGCACAGGAGAAAGGATTGCCTGAGCCCAGGGGTTCAAGACCAGTCTGAGCAACTTAGTGAGACCTCTTCTCTACAATAAATCAAAAAATTAATCAGGGTGGTGGTCTGCACCTGTAGTCTTAGCTACTTGAAAGACTGAGGCAGAAGGACTGCCTGAGCCCAGCGGGCCAAGGCTGCAATGGCTGTCATTGTGCCACTGTACTCCAGCCTGGGCAATAGAGTAAGACTCCAACTCAAAAACAAAAACAAAAACAAAAAGACCCCCACTGATTTCTATATAGTAGGGTTCGTCTACACTGATTTCTGCACAGTAGTACTCGTCTACACTGATTTCTATATAGTAGCACTGGTTGGCTCAGGGCCCCTGGGCCAAATCCTGTTCACCACTGGATCTGAGCTAAGGATGGTTTTCCCATTTTATTTATTTATTTTTATTTTCAGAGACAGAGTCTCACTCTGTTGCCCAGGCTGGAGTGTAATGGCATGATCATAGCCTGGCTAAGTTTTTAATTTGTTGTAAAGACAAGATTTCACTATGTTGCCCAGGCTGATCTCAAACTCCTGGGCTCAAGCGAGCCTCCTACCTTGGCCTCCAGAAGTGCTGGAATTACAGGTATAAGCCACCACGCCTGTTTTCACTTTTTTTTTTTTTTTTAGTTGGAGTTCCACTCTGTCGCCCTGGCTGGAGTGCAGTGGCACGCTCACGGCCACCGCAGCCTCAACCTGCTGGGCTCAGGTGATCCTTCCACCTCAGCCTTCCAAGCAGCTGGAACTACAGGCATGTGCCACCATGCCCAGCTAAGTTTTTTTTTTTTTTTTTTTTTTTGTGTTGGAGTCTCACTCAGTAGCCCAGACTGGAGTGCAGTGGCCGCTCCCGGCCACCGCAGCCTCGATCTGCTGGGCTCCGGTGATCCTTCTGCGTCAGCCTTCCGAGTAGTTGGAACTACAGGCATATGCCACCACACCCAGCTAAGTTTTTGATTTATTATGGAGATGAGGTCTCACCAAGTTGCCCAGGCTGCTCTCGAATCCATGGGCTCAGGTAATCCTCTCACCTCGGTCTCCCAAAGTGCTGAGATTATAGGCATGAGTCACTGTGCCCAGCCTGTTTTTACATTTCAAACAGTTGGAAAAAAATAAAAAGAGTATCTTATGACATGTTAAAATTCTATGAAATGCAAATTTTAAAAATTCAAATTTCACAAATCTGTGAAATTAAAATTTAAAAAGTTGTACTGGCCGAGTACAGTGGCTCACACCTGTAATCCCAGCACTTTGGGAGGCTGAGACAAGAGGATTGCTTCCACAGTGCCCTTCCTGCCCCAAGCTGGCTCTGAGTGGTCAGCAGCCCTGGGAAGCAGGGGCCAGGTAGTGCCTGCAAGCTGAGTTCCCAGGACAGGTCCTGCTGCTGGTGTCAGAGTCTTCTCTGGGACAAGTCCTGCTGTGTCTGGGCAGCTCCAGATGTGCACCACATTCCCGGTGGGCCCAGGCCTTCCCAGCACACAGCTGGGCTTCCTGGGGGATGGGGGTGGCCTGGGGCCCCTCCTGCTCTGCCCTCTGCGCTGCACAGCAGGCCCTGGGGCTGCCTTGCGGATACCCCCACCCAGGCCTCCTCCATCCCTCCCAGCCTAGGGTTTCTAGAAGGCCCTGCCCCACTTCCCGAGCGCCAGGGCCTGTCTGGGCCCCACACAGCTCCCGCCCTCACTTGATGTTTCTGGCACCAGAATTGGAGTCTGGAGCCAGCTGCACACATGGCCTGAGCCAGTGCTGCAGGGGAGACAGGGGTGAGATGGAAGGAAGAGTGGCTTAGAGCTGTGTCTCTCCTGGGACTCCTCCCCGTTCCTGCCCCTTCCTCATCCCTCTTCTTGGCAGTTCTGCCTCCTTCCTCCTCGCCCCACCCCTTCCCTTTTCCCTTTCTCCTCCTGCGACAGGTTATTCAGTGCAGGTTAGACATAGATAGGTGTCTGGTAGGCAGTTTAAATTAAAATAAGATCAGCGTCCAGACATTTTTCTCATCAGTACCCAGTGAAAAGACCCGACCCCCTTGCAGGCTGGAATGTGGATATACCAGTGCAGCCCACCCTCTTGGTTCATGGTTGGCAAAATCATTGTGGTAAAAGTAGCAGGAGCTTCTCGTCAAAGGCAAATGTGGGGTCTTTCTCTTAAGACGCCGGTGCCTGTTGGGTATGCCCCCTCCTCTCTCTAATCAATTCTGTCTTAAGCTCTACTTGGATTCGCCCTGAAATTCTTTCCTGTGGCGTCACAAGAACCCACAGAACTTCATGCGGCACCCCACCTGGCAACGTATTTCTCCCTCCCTGGCATTTGGTCCCATCCTGCCTTGACTCTTCTGGCCAGACCCTCTGCTTCCAGCCAATCCCACCCCTCCCCACTCAGGAACGTAGTAGTGCTCAGGCTTTTGGGCTGGGCACAGGATTTGTTCAGGAAAGATGTATTCAGGTCCCACCCTCAGACAGCTCACAGTTTATGAGGGAGCCACACAAGTCACCGCTAGAGTGTGTGTGTGTGTGTGTGTGAGTGTGTGTGTTGTTGTTTTCAGATATTAAAATATATTTTATTGATATATAATAATTTACATATTTATGGGGTACATGTGTTTGTTATGTGCACAGAATGTGTAATGATCAAGTCAGAACATTCGGGGTATCCATCACTGTATTTATCATTTTTATATGTTGGCAACATTTCAAGTCTTCTCTTCTAGTTGTTGTTGTTCTTCTTCTTCTTATTGAGTTGGAGTCTCATTCTGTCTTCCAGGCTGGAGTGCAGTGGCACGACCGTGGCTGCTGCAGCCTTGACCTGCTGGGCTCAGGCTATCTTCTGCCTCAGCCTCCTGAGTGGTTGGAACCACAGGCACACGCCACCACACCCAGCTCATTTATTATTTATTGTAGAGACAAGGTCCCTCCAAGTTGCCCAGGCTGGTCTCAAACCCCTGGGCTCAGGCAATCTTCTCACCTTGGTCTCCCAAGGTGCTGAGATGACAGGCTTGAGCCACTGTGCCCAGCCTCTTCTAGTTATTTTGAAATAATTTTCTTGCTTAGTATAGTCACTCTAGTCTGCCATTAAAAATAAATCTTTTTTTTTTGAGTTGGAGTCTCACTCCACCTCCTGGGCTCAAGTGATTCTTCCTCCTCAGCTTCCTAAGTAGCTGGGACTACAGGCACACACCACCATGCCCAGCTAATTTTTTTTATTTTTTGTAGAGACAAGGTCTCACTACATTGTCCAGGCTCCTGGACTCAAGTAATCCCCTCACCTCTACCTCCCAAAGTGCTGGGATTATAGGCATGAGCCACTGCACCTGGCCTACTACCAAATATTAAAACTTGTTTATTCTACCTCGCAGTCATAATGTGGTATTTTTAATTTAAATTTGTATTTTTAATTGATAAACAATAAGCGTATGTATTTATGGGTTACAATGTGTTGATGTGATACATGTATACATTGTGGAATCATTGTATCAAACTAATTAACATATCTATCAACTCTCATATGAATATTTCTCATTTCTTGGTAGTGAGAACATTTTAAATCTATTCTGTTCCCAATTTTGAAATATACAATCCATTGTTGTTAACTGTAGCCACCGTGCTGTGCCATGTATCTTGAAAACATATTCCTTTAGTCTAACTGGAAATGTGCACCCCTTGGTCAATCCCTAACCCCTCAACCCTGGTAACCACCATTCTACTCTGTAATTCTGTAAATTCTGCTTTTTTAGATTCCACAGATAAGTGACATCTTGTGGCATTTGTCTTTCTGTATCTGGCTTATTCTACCTAGCATAGTAGCCATCAGCTTCATCCATGTTATCACAAATGATAAGATTTCCCTCTTGTTCAAGGTTGAATATTATTCCATTGTGTATCCATATCATGTTTTCTTTCTCCATGCACCCACGAGTGGGTACTTAGGTTGTTGCCATATCTTGGCTGTCGTGGGTAACGATGCATTGAACACAGTGTGCATATACCTCTTTGATATACTGATTTCAATCCTTTTGGATGCATAGCCAGGAGTGGGATTGCTGGTGGTTCCATTTTTAGTTTTTGCGTAACCTCCATACTGTTCTCCATGATGGCTGTACTAATTTACACTACCACCAACAGAGTCACAGACTCTTTTAATAGCACCCTGAAGGGTGACCTGGGATAAGAACAGGGTACTTGGTCAGGTAGCACCCAGCAAGAGTTCCAACCTGGCTATGGGGACCCAAGGGGAAAAATGGACAGACTCAGTACAGGGAAAGCTGGAGCTAAGTCAGGTTTAGGATAGAGAGTGTCTCCAGTGTGCACAGAAGGCCCTGAACACACCATTCTCAAGTCCCATGGATACTTTATTTCTTTTTTTTGAGTTGGAGTCTTACTCTGTTGCCCAGGCTGGAGTGCAGTGGCACACTCATGGCCACCGCAGCCTTAACCTGCTGGGCTCAAGCGATCCTTCCACCTCAGCCTTCTAAATAGCTAGAACTACAGGCATGCACCACCACACCCAGCTAACTTTTTGATTTATTGTAGAGATGAGGTCTTGCCAAATTGCCCAGGCTGGTCTTGAACCCGTGGGCTCAGGCAATCCTCTTGTCTCCATCTCCCAAAGCTGGAATTACAGACTTAAGTTACTGCATCCAGCGGATACTTTCTTAACTAAAACCACAGAAGGGACTTAAGGGAGAGTAAACTCACCCTGGCTACGCTGGAAAGAGTGAACCTGAGCGGTCTGGTCTAATGGCAGGAAGGTCACTCTAATCTAGAGAGATGAGGCCTGAGCTAGGGCGGGGGTAGGGGTGGTGTGGCTTTGAGGGATATTTAGGATTTGGGATTGGAAATGAGGCGTGAAGTGGGCCATGGGTGAAGGATGACACCCAGTTTCCAGTGTGGTTCTCTGAATGGATGGTGTACTAGCCAGTTACTTCTACGATGACTCTGCATAACAAACAATCCCACAGTCTCAATGATTCAATTTTATTTTACATTTTTGCTGGGTGAGGAGGCTAATGCCTTTAATCCCAGCAATTTGGGAGGCCAAGGCAAGAGGATCGCTTGAGCCCAGGAGTTTAAGATCAGCCTAGACAACACAGCAAGACCTTGTCTCTACAAAAAAATAAAAAAATTAGCCAGACATTGTACCATGCACCTGTAGTCCCAGCTACTCAGGAGGCTGAGGTGGAAGGATCACTAAGCCCAGGATGTCGAGGGTGTGGTGAGCTGTGATCGTGCCACTGCACTCCAGCCTGGGTGACAGAGTGAGACATGACTACAAAAAAAAAAAAAAAAATCTTAGCAAACATTTTATTTCACACTCATGAGTCTGTAGGCTATCTGCAGTGGGCTCATCTTCAGTGGCTTATCTCGGCTTGTCTGGCCAGGTTTCTGGTTGGGTCCGGGATGTCCCATTCAACTTCATTGTGGAGCCCAAGCCAACGAGCAGTAACTACCTGGTGCGGTCTTTTGTCTTGGAGATCGAGAGGAGGGCAGTCCACACAAGCAGCTTTAAAAATCTCACCTTCACCAGGCACGGTGACTCACACCTATAATCCCAGCATTTTGGGAGGCAGAGGTGAGAGGAATACCTGAGCCCACGGGTTCGAGACCAGCCTGGGCAACATGTCAAGACGTCATCTCTACAATAAATAAAAAAATTATCTGGGCGTGGTGGCACATGCTACTTGGAAGACTGAGGCAGAAGGATCGCCTGAGCCCAGGAGGTCGAGACTACAGTGGCCATTAGTGTGCTACTGCATTCCAACCTGGGCGACAGAGTGAGACGCCAACTCAAAAAAAAAAAACAACTCATCTTCATCACACCAGGTGCAGAGGTAAGGCAAGGCACCAGAGGAGACAGGAGATAAGGTCACCCAGGGGCTGAGGGCTAGGACTGACATCTGAAATATCTACTTGGTCCTCCTGCTTGCCCTGGGCCAACCCAGGTCACTCTTGTGATGCATTTCTCAAGCTGTTAAGAGGAAGTCACGGAACAGAGGGGTGGTTGCCAGAAATAGGTCCAGCTGATGTCTAGGATAGTCTTTGTTCATCCAACAAATTTCTACCGCACATCTGCTAGAAGCCAAATGGACCATTTCCTCCTGTGAGCTAGGCATGGCTGCTGGAATTGAGGCCTTACTTTAAAGCCATGAACATGGAAAAATCGGCTTTTGTCGTCCTCAGGGTTAGTTGTACCATCAAATGGAACTTCCATTCAGATTTCAGAATAATCAATTAGGTAAACTGTAAATCTGAAGTTGCAGTTGGCTATAATAAAGACCTGAACAATAGTGGTTTAAATCTCCAAGCATTTATTCTCCAATGTATTAAGAAGTTTAGCTGGGCACAGTGGCTCATGCCTGTCACCCCAGCACTTTCGGAGGTGGAGGCGAGAGGATTGCCTAAGCCCAGGGATTTGAGACCAGCCTGGGCAACTTGGTGAGACCTTGTCTCTATGATAAATTTTAAAAATAGTTGGACTTGGTGGTGCGTGTCTATGGTTCTAGCTACTTGGAAGGCTGAGGTGGAAGGATCACCTGAGTGCAGCAGGTCAAGGCTGCGGTGGCCATGAGCATGCCACTGCACTCCAGCCTGGGCGACGGGGTGAGAGACTCCAACTCAAAAAAAAAAAAAAAAGAAGCTTAAGAGTTAGGTAATCCAGGACAAGACACAAGCTTGTTACATCTTTCTGTTCCATTGTCTGCAGCAAGTAGCTTCTACCCTCAAAGTGTCCTCATGGTCCATTATAGCTGCCGGAGCCCCAGCCATTGTATGAGTTGCAGGCTGCAAGGAGGTAAGGCAAAAGGAGGGTTTTTCTCAATGGCTACAGGTCCCATTGAAGCAGGCTTCCTGGAAACTCCCCACAACATAAAATTCACATCTCTCTAGTCACATGCCCAAACCTAGCTGCAAGAGAGATTGAGACAATTGGTTTTAGCTAGGCACACTGCTTCCCTGAGTAAAATCAGGGTCCTGTGATCAAGCCACAGAGAGAAAACAGATCTTGAGAGGCAACCAGCAGTTTCTACCACCCCTTCCAAATGTGTGTATTTTCTTCTTCTCAGACAGAGAGACAGTGTAGTACAGCACAAAGAGTCCTGTGTGAGACTCAGCGCCCCTGGTTTAATTCCTGATTTCTCTATTCCTGGCTACACCATCTGGGCAAAGTCATATACCCACTCTGAGCCCTCAGGTTTCTCTTCTGTAAAATGTACTGTTGATCATTTTTGCCTTCTTATCAAAATGACCACATGGAGCCAGAAGAGCTAGGGATTAAAATTAAAAATATAGGCCAGGTGTGGTGATCCCAGCCCTTTGGGAGGTCAAGGACAGTGGATGGTTTGAGCCCAGGAGTTTGAGACCAGCCTGGGCAACATAGTGAGACACTATCTCTACCAAAAAAAAAAAAAAAGAAATCAAAAAAATTAGCCAGGCGTAGTGGCACATGTCTGTAGTCATAGCTTCTCTGGAGGCTGGGACATACATACACACACACACACACACACACACACACACACACACACACACACATCCCTGTTTGGACTAGAAGGTCCCCCAAGTGGTTTGCTCCTATCTAGACATAAGTGGGCCTCTCTGACTCATTGCTTCCCACTCCTAGAAGACTGTTGTGCTCTCACAGGGCATAACAGGAGGGTGGAAGCAGGCAGGACTCAGCATGTGGACGGAGCTGGCTCTGTTGTGGCAGATGGTCTCCACATCCCTCAGGGTCAGTAATCACCTTAGGAGAATGTTCACCTGTGATGGTCACTCTTGATTCCATGGTTCAACATCTCTAGCTGACGATGCTGTATAATGGATGATAACCCCAAAGCCTACCAGCTTAAAACTGTAACTTATTGTTATCTCTCATGGTTGGCTGGGCTCAGCAGGGTGGTTTTCATTTGGGGCCTCTTATATGGTTACAGTTGGGTATCAATGGGGACTGCAGTCATCTGAAGGCTCAACTGGGCTGGGCCTCCAAGAGGGTCCCCTGTATGGTTAGCAGGTGATGCCAGGAGGTTTGCTGGGCTTTCCTGGGTTCCTCATAGTGTGGCAGCTGGTTTCTGAGCAGGAACATCCCAAGAACAAATGTTTTAAGAGGAAGAGGAGAAACTTATATGCTAGACGGGAACTGGCATGTGTCACTTCTGTCCAGATTCAAGAAGGTAGAAACAGACTCCCTTTCTTTATGGGAGAATCACATGCATGTCAGGAAGGGTAGATGCTGACATAGCATCTTAAATATCAGCTGTCATATCTGCCTTGGCTGTTCCTTGAAATCACCTGAGTGATCTCATCTGAGTGATAAAAGAGAAGTCAGGGCGGGTACAATGGCTCCCAGGAATTTGGGAGGCCAAGGTGGAAGAATTACTTGAGTCCAGGAGTTGGAGACCAGCTGGGGCAACATAGCAAGACTTCATCTCTAATCAAATCAAATAAATTAAATTAGAGAAGAGATGTTGGGTACGTCCCCAGAGATTGTAGTAATGGGTGATCTGGACAGCGGCCTGGGTATCGTGAAATTTAAAAGTTCCCAATATGATTCTAATGTGCAGCCCACATTGAGAACCATTGGCTTAACCCAATCCTGAAAAAGAAAAAAATACCTAGGAAGAGAAAGAACCCAAGGCTGGATCCTGATCAGACAATCAAGATGTGCTGTTCTAGCCCTTCCCTTGTGCTGGTTTGGTTCCCATAGGACTTCCTGCAACTCGTCAGCTCTCATAGTATGGGACTCAAACAGCATGGAAGCCAAGGTGGAAAGAGGTATTATTAAGTGCGGATGGGGCCAGTAGAGTTTATAAAACTACCTGGCTATCTCCTCAATCCTAGACTTTTTTTTTTGAGTTGGAGTCTCACTCTGTTGCCCAGGCTGGAGTGCAGTGGCACACTCATGACCACCCCAGCGTCAACCTGCTGGGGTCCAGTGATCCTTCTACCTCAGCCTTCCAAGTAGCCAGAACTACTGCCATGTGCTACCACACCCAGCTAATTTTTTATTTATTGTAGAGACGAGGTCTCGCCAAGTTGCCCGGGTTGGTCTTGAACCCGCGGGCTCAGGCAATCCACAATCCTCGGCCTCCCAAAGTGCTGGGATTACAGGCTGAGCTGATCCTAGACTTTTTTTTTTTATCTGAAATTGGTCATTTGGCCAATTTTCCCCATTTCTTTCACCAGGAATTAACTTGTGTTAGAACATAGTGCTAATTCCATAAATGCACCAAGTTCCATTTTTAGAGCATCATGGGTCCATCAGCCTACCAATAGTTAATACAGCTTTCTCCCAAATGGGCAATACCTAAAATAAATTTTCAAACACCTACATTTTGGGAGCATGCTCATGAATATTCATGGTTCTGCCTACTGACTTCACTCATTAGAAAATACTATTTATTCCGAAGGCTAATAAGTTCTTAAATTTCTTTTGTGCTACGGAAAGAGGTTTTATTTTTCTGGATAGTTTACTCTTGGTGCTCGTCCACTTTCTGGAAGGGATCTTTCCTTTAGGATCCTGGGCACATTTCAAGAGCAGAGCGGGGCTGTAAATAATCCCCCACACACAAGAGTCCGCCAGCCTGGCAAGAACATGAATGGAGGCTGCACCAGGAGACTGGGAGGCCATGGGTGAGAAGGAGTGGGACTCCTGGTTCCCAGGGAGATCTATGTCTACTGGGAGTCCCATAGTCAATGCCTTTGCAGAATGCTTAACACCATGCAAAAGAAGACAGATGTGGGCATGTGAATGTGGGCAGCACATAGTTGGAATCTGTGGCTCTCGGGCATGGAGCGGACCTTATAAGACAAGTTGTCCAGTGACCCATCAGACACTGGAATCCCCCTGTCCAGCCTCTCCTAGAGCAGCTCAGAAGATGGGGGCTGTTTCTTCTCTTTTTCCCTCATCTTTGTCCAGTCTGGCTGTTCTGTAGCATGGAACTACTCCGTAGGTCTTTGTCTTTGCTTTTCCATCTTGCACTTGTGCACTGAACTCGTATGTGCTGGTGATATTTGAAGCTGCAGCAGCCATCTTCAGCAACCATGAGGATGACCAAGAGGTGGTAGAGGAATGATGGAAAAACCCGTGGTTCTTTCCGATGTCATTGTTTTTGCTTGTTTTTAATTTGGGCCCCGCTGTAGGTTGTCACACAAACTCTCCCAGCAACCCACATCATGACCTTTCAGTCCAGTGTCCTGTAGTTCAGCACATGAGCTGCCACTCCTGGGGTTTCCCAACTCCTGCAAATGTGCCGAGAATGACCTCCAGCTCGTGATCTCAGGCGCTGATCTAAAATGACTGAGCAGAACCTGGTATTCCATAGTTGCCCACTCAATGGCCATGGCCCACTTTTTTCATTTTGCCAACAAGATTCTGATTTGCAGGTGGGCAGTGAGCCCAACTTCCGGTGACACAACTGCCCTTTGCCAGCTGTCCACTCTTTTCAACTTCTCCGGGGCAGCTGGAGGCAGGAGTAGGGCAGGGGACCCAGGTCTGGCCAAGAGGATGTCTCCCAGGGGTTTATGGGAAGATTTTCCCTCCCAGATAAAATGTTTCCCCAACCCTGCAATATTCTCTGAGACAAGAATGTCAAAGTAAGTCATTTTCTAGGAATATAATCCCAGGAAACACTCGTAGGGGAGTGGGGAGGTGAGACAGGGAAGGAAAAGGATTTGACCAAGGATGTATTATTGGGAAGGTTCTACCATGGGGGACTGGACCATGCAGCGACATTCTTGGAAAAAGTATACATTATATCACTTGGAGTTATTCAGAGGGAGGAGGAAACCAGGGTGTTTCTACATCAACTTCCCCCTTAAACATCGGTTGGGGGCTTCTTTCAGGGGATATGAATTTTTTTGGAACTCTGACCTGATGTCCATAAGCAGAGCATTCTTTTGATGTCCATGAGCAGAGCATTCTTTTGTTTTTCTTTTTCTGAGTTGGATTCTCACTCTGTTGCCCAGGTTGGAGTGCAGTGGCATGTTCGTGGCCACCGCAGCCTCAACCTACTGGGCTCAGGTGATCCTTCCACCTCAGCCTTCCAAGTAGCTGGAACCACAGGTGGGCGCTGTCACCCTTGGCTAATTTTTTTATTTATTGTAGAGACGAGGTCTTGCCAAGTTGCCCAGGCTGGTCTCAAACCCCTGGTCTCAGGAAATCCTCTTGCCTCCCACTCCCAAAGTGCTGGGATTACAGGCGTGAGTCACTGAAACCGGCTGGGCAGAGCAATCTTCTGTGGTTTTAGAAAAAAGTCTCCAGGCAACTGAAAATTGACTAGAGACCACTGAAATGGTCAAATGGAGGGATGTAGAGGAACTCTAATAATAACTGCCACACAATGTCCCTCCCCCACTGTGCATCCAGAGCTTGTATGTGGTGGTGATGCCTGAAGCTGCAGCAGCTATCCTGTGACCATGAAGTGATAAGCAAGAGGATGGCCAACCAACACACCAAGGTTGGTGGTGGAGGAATGATGGGAACATCCATGGTCCTTTCTGATGTCATTGGGTTGCTACACCAAAATGGTTACTTCCACGACACTCTTGTTTTATGAAATAACTGCATTTTCATTTTTTAAGCCACTGTTACTTGAATGTCCTGTTGCTTGTAGTTAAGTAAATTCCATGTGAAGCAGCACTACAGAATGAATGCATGAGACAGTCCCTGGCAAAGTCAGCCCAAGCCACTCACCAGAGACAATACTTGATAACTGAATCTCTGCCTCAGAGTTTGCTTTGAGAAAACACAAATTAAAACACACCCTAGATAAGACTCTTCAATAAATGTGTGTTAATAGATGGAGCCAGGGCAAAAAGGCAAGACCTTGTCTCTACAAAAATTTTTTAAAAATTTAGCCAGATGTGGTGGCACATGCCTGTTGTCCCAGCTACTTGAGAAGCTGAGGCAGGAGGATCACCTGAGGCCAGGAGGTCAAGGCTGTGGTGAGCTGTGATTGTGCCACTGCACTCCAGCCTGGGTGACAGAGATCCTGTCTCATAAATAAATAAGTAAATGGATGAATGCTAACTGGATGGACACAGAGTGGTGTGGCTTCAGTCTCTCCATGTGACATCACTGATACAGTTCTTTATTATTATTATTTTTTGAGTCAGAGTCTCACTCTTTCGCCCAGGCTGGAGTGCAATGGCATGCTCATGGCCACCACTGCCACCACCTGCTAGGCTCAGGCAATCCTTTTACCTCAGCCTCCTGAGTAGCTGGAACTACAGGCATGCACCACCATGTCCAGATAATTTTTTTATTTATTGTAGAGACAAGGTCTCACCAAGTTGCCCAGGCTGGTCTTGAACCCCTTGGCTCAAGTATTCCTGGTGGTTAAGGAATATCTATTTTAGGTTTTCCTGAGTTCTCTCTTTTGCCTTCTGATTCCACATTGGAAAGTTACTTGACACTCATTGTCAACTTTTTAGCTCTTCCGTCTGCTGTTCGGCATTTGTTCAAAGGTCACTAATAAAGTCCTGGCCTACTTGTTAAATACTTGGAGCTGTTTTTGCTTCTGAGAGCTGCTGCTTAGCTCTGTGCAATGCTGGAAATTAGGCACACTGTTTTGTCCTAGTGCCCATCTGTAGAGAGTTGGGGTGTGGGAGAGGGGCTCTGCACGATAGCCTGACTTTTATCAGGAAAAGAAATCCTTCCAGGCTGGCATAGCTGAAAGAGTCTCCCTCTTGTCAGGACCCTTTTGATTGGCTTTTAAAAATGAAAATCCAGTTAAGTGACAGAAATGTGTTGGCTCTAGTGATCACAAGATCCGTTGGAACAAGTGGCTCTAATGATGTGGGCTGTCTCTCTCTCTCCCCCTCTCTCTCCCCATCTCTCCTTCTCTTTCTGCCTCTCTCTGCCTCTCTTTCTCTCTCCCCCATCTCTCTCTTTGTCTCTCTCCCATCTCTCCCCGCTCCCTCTCTCCATCTCTCCCTTTCTCTCTCTCCCCATCTCTCTCTCTGTGTCTCTTTCCTTCTGTCTCTCTCTCCTCCCCCTCCTCCCCCTCCTCCCCATCTCTCCCTCCCCCTCTCTCTCATCTCTCACTTTCCTCTCTCTCCCCATCTCTCCCACTCTCTTTGTCTTCCTCCTTCTCTCTCTCCCTCCCTCTCACTTCGCCTTGTCTCTGTTTACCGCCCTTCTGCACACAAACTCTTTTCACAAGGCAGACAGGATGCCAGGCATGCCCGACCCCATCCACCCATTTACAACACTGGCTTACAGGTTTCCTTTACCTTTTCTCCCAGGATGTATCAACCTCAGGCAGACTCTGTTTGGATTCACCTGAGCCAATCATGGGCCAGGAGGATGGAACATTCTGATTGGCTGCCATGGGTCATATGCCCACTGCAGCGCATGAGGAGGGGGGAGTTGGGTGTGGGGATCTTCAGACCCACCGAGACTGTATCGTGGATGGAAGCTTCCTGGAGGCACCCGCAGGAGGGAACAGGAAAGCAGATGCCCCCCCCCGCCCCCAGCTGCCGGCATTAACATTCTCACCCCTTCCATGGCGGTGAGGTGAGGGACACACGTATTCTCCCTTTCCGTTTACCCTTTTCCTAAGTTTCAGTGTACAAATGCAGTGATGCCCACCTGTAATCTCAGCTA